>JALLBA010000507.1:0-17061 GCA_036939675.1 Cyclostephanos invisitatus
AGCTTCGTCCATGGTGGATAAAAAAGAAGTGAGGAGAAGGGGAGAGGGGGGGGGAGGTGGGGGATGCTTGTACCAGGCCCCTCCGTAGAAGGCTACAGGGGCGAAACTCCTCCCCCTGAAAATCGGGGGGAGAGTTGGGGATGTCCGAGTGTCGCTGATGACGTCAATCCCCCACCTCCCCCCCGGTGATCCCCCGAAAAAAAAGTACTTAAACCCACTCCAATACCTGTAGGAACTCGTAAAACTGCGAACACCCAGAGGTGTTTTTTTTTTAACCAACGGTTAGAAAGGGGCGGGAGAGGGAGCTCGCTAACGAATCTCCACGAAGCCACGAAGAGAAGAGTGAGGGAGGAGGGACAAAAAAGAGGGAGCCGATGGCCGATGGCATCGAGACGAACCAGGCGGCCGCTAGAAAAGCACCATTGATCTGCAGGAATGCAAGGCATCACTTTCCAAACAACCCCCGGAAGTCTATAGCATGGGTGCTACGTCATGCTTTTTGTTTTTTGTTTCGGTACTGGCTCCACAAATCGCCTCGAAATCATTACAGCCGAATAGACCCGAGGAGAAAATTGTGACGGGACAAAAGGCTCCCTCTCCGTTTCGTATAGTGAGTTGTTTTCACCTTGCTTTCGTCTCGTTTATTCGATAGTTTTGTGTTGAAATTTCTCACACAGGATCAATTAATCGCCCCTCGGAACGTGGCAGGTAATTGATGCAGGATCGACTGGATCTAGGCTACATATTTTTGAGCTTGTCACAACCACCAACTCCATTGATATTATCTCCTCTTCCGCTGATAAAGATACAACAAATAAAATCGATGTCTATCGAACTGAATGCCTTCGTCGTGGATCTTCTAAAGCTTGGACTCCACTCTCGGCATTTGCACCTCCCTCTTTAGATGATGAAGGAGCAATAAAAAGTCAAATCAATGGTCAGAAAGAGCCGCTCAATGCCACTCATGTTGCACATCACATGCTTCCCTTGTTTGACTACGCTTCCATAGTCATCCCAAACGAATTCCATTCATCCACTCCCGTGCGCATTGCTGCCACTGCAGGCATGCGTCTGTTACCTCTTGAGGATCAGTCCCGTGTCTACAATGCATTGCACACGGGATTAATGGAACAGGTGGACTATGGTCGCTTCGTCTTTACGAATTTGAAACGCGATGATATTATGACTTTAAATGGAGAACGGGAGGGTTTTTATGGAGCAATAGCAGCCAATTATTTGAGAGGAGTGGTGGATGCAGAATTAAGAGTAATTGTGCCTTCGGATTCGGATAGTGCGGTGGTTTTCGGGGTCGATGGAAGCAGGCGCAGCGAAAAAGACCCGCATAACAAGGGCGTTTGTACAAATAAGTTTGGCATGTGCGAGGAAGATGCGGAGAATGTTATCTTCGGTCCATCGCACCATTACGTTCCACAGAACATACATGACGTTAGGCGTTTTGGTCCGTTGGGTGCGCTAGACATGGGTGGTAGTTCGACTCAAATTGTTTACAGAAATGACAAATATAAAAGTCACGAGGCTCATGAAAAGAAAGAAAGTGACAGTGATATTTATTACAGCGGAATGAAAGAGGACGATGTTTTGCCGTCCCATCTCAACGACAAGGATTTCTTTTCTACCTCCTATTTATCTTACGGCGTTGATCAGTTTCGGGAACGGTTATGGGACCTTTGGGTAACAGAGGCCGATGAGCCCATATTATATAACCCCTGCTCATTCGTTGGATACGAAATGAGCTACAGGGGCCACAATCTTGTTGGCACTGGAAATGCTTTGAGCTGTGCAGAACAAATCTTTCGCCTTATTCCATTTCACGACAATGTTGTTGATCTTGATGAGCTATACGAGGAAAATATTGAACGCTCGATTCCGATAAATGACCAACGAGAACCAATAACAAGAAGAAATATGGTAGGGGGAATCGAACATCCTCCACTACGAGGAAAATTCTATGGAATATCCTTGTATTTTTTTACGCTGGATTGCCTTCGCGAACTTAGTGATCCTGACCATCCCATTCATGTTTCATGGCCCACACCAAGCATCGAAGAACTGACGCACGCACTCGATTCATTCTGTGCACGCCATTGGCAGGGCGATCTAGAAGATGTGCAGCACGAAGCTCACGAACATACACGGGCCGAAGTGCTACCTCATCGATGTTTTGAGGCTGTGTACATGGTTACTTTATTGCGAGATGGATTTGGCTTTCATCCTTCATCACGAGACGTAACATTTGTTCAGTGGGTGGATGGAAATGAGGTAGAATGGAGTCTAGGCATGACACTTTCCGAGTTCGCAGAAGAAAAAGGAAGGCAGAGCGGAAGTGGAAGGACCGGTGACGACGGTACACTCGTCTCTTAACAATATTAGATTACTTCCCAGAATGCTCTGGGATGCTGTGATAAAAGTCCAGGTATCCAAACATAGAATCTTCATCCTCCAGGTCATTACCCCGAACAGGCTGCGGCTTGAATTCACAGATATTTTGCAAGATGTCATTATTCCTCCTCGCCTCCTCCTCCCACTTCTTGTGGTTATAGGTGGGCCTGGCACCTTCAATTCGCTCGAGGATTTTCTGATTCGCCTTTGTTATTCGCTGTAGCTCTCGTTTTCGGCGTTCTTCACTCAGTGGGTGAGAATAGTTGACACTGTCGTTTGTGCAATCTATGCCCCCTTTTGTCTACAATAATAGAGTGCGTTGATTTGTGTCAAATGCAATCAAGACATATTGCTCATTACAATGATTGACGTACTCTCATTATGTGGGACATTTTTTCAAGGAGGATTCTATTCTCCGCCTCAATTTGTGCACATTTTTCTTCTAAGATGGCATTTTTCTTAGCCTTGTTTTTCAGATGAGATGCTGCACGCGGACATTCGTTATCAATGCTGCATCTCATGTCACGAAGCTGTCAGAACGAACGGAACGATGTCATGTGTATTGGCATGAGAAAAGATAGAATAAGAAGCACAACAGCAGTGGTTCGTTACACACAAACCAAGGTCAAACTGACCTTTTGCTGATGGCGCTCTTGACACCGGTGCACATGACGCTCCATGCAAGCCTTATTTTGCACTGGCATAGCCTTCCTTCCGCGATCCATTGTTGATTCTTAAATCGTCAAATATTCACAATAATGCCCGTTGTGCTGCGATGAGTTCAGTTTATGTTCCCAATTTCGACGTCCTTTGCTTTGGTCGTCGTTGGCGGGTCACTGCATTCAAATTTCGCAGTGACGTTTTGTACAAAACAACGCGCAATTTTCGTTTATGTTTTTATATTTTATGTCCGAAATGAAATAACCGAAGGGTGGACATTGTGCGTTGAGTCTCATTCCATCTAAACATGTATAGCACTAAAACGATCCATAAGAACATCAACCCAAACTATCCTCAAGGATACACCACCATTGGGGATCCGTATAGCGGTAATAACGATAAGCTACCATCGCGGTGGAAGGAGAAGCAATTTGTCACCCAAAGATTCCCGAAGGTTAGTTCATGGTTGTTCATGTTCGTGTATGCATCGGTGTGAACTCTGAATGAGATGAGCTTATTTTTCATCTGTTCCCTTGAATTAAACAAGAATGCGGACAACGGCATGTTCACGAAGTTGACATACAATTCTGAACCATTCACTGAGATCTCAGAAAAGTATTCAAAGACACAACCGCTGCCAGATCGTAAGCTGGGGTTTGGATCTCACGATGCGAGTAAAACAGGAGAATTTACTTGCTGGAAAGCAACAGAGCGGTACAGGAGCATGGTTAGATTGGAGAATAATCTTCTGGAATCTCGTTGTGACGGGGCTAAGAGGGAAGAAGCACTTCAAAAAATACCAAGGAGTGCTCCCCTTCCACCGAGAGATAGAGATGGCAAAAGTCTGAAAATGCCTATTTTCATGTATGACATAGGAAGATCCACTGACGCATGGAGCAGAGCAAAAAATGGTGCTGTCCCTTACGATCCAAAGTCGACCCGAGACTGTTTCTACAGTCTTCCGAAGCACGCAAAAGGCGACATTCGAAGGTTGGGGAGTGACAGACCGTCAAGTGGTGTAATAGGTCAATACGCCTGGAAGCATAAGTATACAAGGCCAGAACACGGTTCCAGCAATCGCTGTCAAAAATTCTATGATCGTGGGCACCTCTAAATATTCGTTCTTGTGAATGGCAGCTGCTCCCCCAAGTAAAATAAGACTTTGATTCAAGTTCTTTCCACCCCAAAGTTTCATAGTCTCATTGGTTATTCCATTTTTTTAATCGTAAGTTATCTGCAACCCGTTAGTGTGCGTTCGCTTCTGACGCCGCGTCTTCCTTATATGTACTAGTACGGTGCCTGCTGGCTGCGTCCACCCCTCTCCGATAAGAGCGTAGAACTTACTATTCACCTATCTTTCTTGCTCGGACCTCCAACTGAATCTATTATTATCTCTACAGTCCTGGCGCCTAATTTATGGCTTACAAAAGTACTGATTGGCATTCATCGGAAAGAGACATCTACAGCTGTTAACATGACAGTGACTGGTTCTCTTGATTCTAAACAGCGATCATGCCGCCATGCTTTTATAAGACAAGGCAAACAAATAAACTAGTCAGAGTGGTAGAAGCCACATTAACCCTCCCGAAATAACTATCCAAGACGAAATAAATTGCGCAGGTATTTTGGTAGTAGATAGATTCCGAGAATAATCGCCCACATGATATTGGATGGGCCTGAGAATTGAACCCATTCAAGTTTTTTAATGCGACGATGTGATTTGCGAAGCATTTGAGAAGCCGAAAATTTTTCTCGCCCGCGGTTGCGTCTGCCCATAAGATGTTATACATGTTTCGAGAATTGAACCCACTCAAGTCTTTCAATGCGACGATGTGATCGGCAAGGCGTTAGAGGAGCTGAGGATGTGACTCGCCCACTTTTGCGTATGCCCACATGATATTGGATCGATTCTGAAAATTGAACTCACACAAGTCTTCCAATGCGACGATATGATCGGCAAAGCTTTTGAAAAGCCAAGGATTTTGCTCGCTCGCGGTTGCGTATGCCCACATGGTGTTGCCTAGATTCTGAGAATTGAACCCACTCAAATCTTCAAATGCAAGGATGTGATCGGCAAAGCGTTTGAAGAGCAGATGATGTAACTTGCCCGCGGTCGCGTGCGCCCATGCTATGTTGGATATCTCCTGTGGCTTGAATCCATTCAGTCCTCCAACGTAACGATCAAGTCTCCCACTGCCTTGAAAAGTGACGAGTTCGTCTGTGACGGGCCCACTTTTGTGTAAGCCCAGAGCATATTGGACAGACCCTGAGAATTGAAATGCCGCAACTTTGAAATGGCCTCATGGGCTAAAACGTCGAACGATATACGCCCCCCCTCGACATCATTGGGAACTAACTCCACGAGTTTGTGCGCATAAATGTAATTCGAGAGACCGCACATGGCAAGCAGGTGACGCATGCCGTTAGTGCTAGCTCCTAAATCGATGCGCAATTGTTCATGATTGGGCATCTGGCGGGGGATGGAGGAGTCCATTTTGATTTTCCCGGTGGCACCATCCTTTTCTCATCAACGGAGCCAGTGCCCCTAGAGGAGTTAACGACCATCCAGTTCCCGCCGCGATTCTCCTGCTCATCATCTCCTCTGACTGTTGTCGTCGATTTCGCCATATTCGTCGATAGTGCCGATGGAATAATCGACAAGCGCTTTTGTCGATGCACCCGCCGGATCGACGATCATGGCCCGTGACTTCATCGTCTTGAATTGTTCTTCAAGGGAGGATTGATACGGATGGCGTCCCAACCTCATTCATTCACGATATTCCTACGGCGGCCTCGCTCCTGTGCGTGCCTGACGGACATTCACAGTGAGACTCACTGAGACTTGCCTCATTCATGATGTGAATGTTCGTGGATCGCAGATTAAATATTGGAATATTTCTCTTTTGTTTGGGGGCTCCGGGAACAGAGTCTGAAACGAGCTACGAATTAACTATTAATTAATAGTTTTTGCCGGGCGAATATCCAAATACAATATGCAATAGTACCACAGATCAGAAAGCAAAAAAATCTCGTCTGTCCGCCAGGCAGGCCTCGCAAGAGGTCTGGTCATTCCGTCCGGTCAGGCATCATGGTCGACGATACCTTGAAGCAGAGGCGCGGCAAAAAGAGCGTCGCATCGACGACATGCGCACCCACCCCCCTCGAGCAGATGCGTAGCGCCCAGGCCAAGCTCATAGTCTCGCGCGATCGCACTGCCGACCTCCACGCGGCGTGGAGGTCGCAGCTTTTTAGGTTTTCTCTTCTTGTCGTGTTTGTGACCATGTACCAACTTCAGGCTTCGCTATCCGCGTGCATACGTGAGATAAAGGACCAGAAGGGGACGACTGTGTCCGGCGTCGAAGCGATCAAGATTCTTCTCGGGGACTCTTATTGCGAGTTGATGGGGGTCGTCATATCTTCTTCGTTGTCGTACTTCCTCGCCCTGGGGTACCACACCGGTCTGGAGTTAGAAAGCTGGCCGTACGTGCTCTCCACCGCCCTCGCTCCGATATGTGTAGGTTTATTCTTTAACTCGAGGCCGGTAGGTTGTAATGGGGGGGAGGAGCTCGACATGACCGATGTAGACGATAAGAGGCATCAATTTCCAGCTGTCATCCTCTGGCACACGATTGTGACCGGGGCATACTGGTTCATGAAGAGCGGGATGAAGGAGTGCGAGGAAAATGTTAAGATGTGCACTCAATCAATAGAAGACTTCGAGAAAACGAACGAAAAAATTGCTACGAGGGCGAAGGTGAAGACGGAAAAGAAAAGTAAGTAAAAGTATTAAACAGGAGCGAATTATTAATCAACAAATTTGAAACGGAATGGCAAGTGGTCGAGTCGTTCCATCAATAGAATAAAGCAGCTGCATCTTCTTCGACCGATTACAAAATTTGGCGGTTGTCGAACATCCTCTCGCATGAATGTGCACAGATAGAACGGCCGACTCGAATAGGCGCAAGTGACACATTTCGTGACTGAGCGATTTCAGTTGCCGTGAGTCCGATTCGCCCAACGTGGCTTTCCTATCGATGTGCAAGACCTTCGCCTCGAACCGACTGTCGCCCGAGACCTCGAGCATCTTCTCGCCCTTCCTTCGAGTGGAGGCATCGACGGTAAATTGTTGATCGGGGATGATTATCATCCCCCTAGAATACCCAGTGTTTTGGATGAGCAGTCGTAACTCCACCACGGGCATGGGCACATAGGATTCACTCGTCTCGCCGCCATGTATCTTTTTTTGCATGACGCTTCGGGAAGTTTCCCCGTTGCTTCGATCCACGAGAGTGATCCAACAGCCGACCATGCCGTCAGATGTTGCCCCCCCCAAGAATAACGTCCCTTCCTTCGGAGAGCATAATTTGACATTCTTTTCGGCCATACGCCAATACATATTAAAACTAGCAAAATTGTCCGACGCTCCATCCTCTTCTTGGTTATTATCCTGCCACTTTCGCACGGCCGACACGCCATATCGCTTGATGCAAAGATTGAGCCAGATATCTGTATCGTCAAACATGCGTTGCGACCTCCATCGCTTTGAGACGCATAGGCATTTGCACAGGGATGAAGGGTCCATGTAGGAGGCGATATTTTGAAGAAGAATGGGAGATTCGACTGTGCTTTGCAAGACAATGGCAAGTCGCTCCTCGTAAATAGCGGCAGCAATTTTTGCGTCATTCGAAGAATCCAACTTATCCATCGGCAATGAATGATCAGGTACGGCTCCTTCGTCACCGCTAATAACATTGTGGACATTTACTACTTTCTCTCCCTCCGAAATGCTCGACTTATCCAACGAGGAAAGGTTACTTACGGAACGAGGAGTGCCGATCGCCCTCACACCGTCCGTACTAGCGGTACTTCGCAGCCGAGCCACTTCTCTCATGAGGCTCTCGCACTGTGCATTCAGACTGTTGATGATGGTGGCCGACAATCCAATGAAGCTCGGCCGATCCCATTTCTTAGCCGTCGAGGCCTGCTGTATCGTATCGTCCATCAACCTCGCCAGGGGATGCGGGGGCACTGCCGTGGAACACGGCGTTCCGGCCGGCGGGGTCACGTGCGGGTTATGACAATTCGTGATTTTCACCACGCAATCGAACCGCTCCTTCGATTGCGATCCGGCCAAATCGATCGCCACCGCGAGCTTGTCGATCGCCTCGTTCAGTTGTACCCGCGCATCCTTGGCGCGGAGCTTCTTCCTTTCATATGCGACCACCGAACCGACGTTGTTGGGCAATGACTGACACGGCGGATTATTGCTCCTTGGCGGACAGGGCGGTTTGTACGATGGAAAGGAATGTGCCGGATGCTTGGGCCCTCCGGTTATGGCCGCTGCCACGGAGGCAGCGTTGGCAGAAGATGGCGATGGTCGCGGCGGAAGGGTGGATATTGACGTCGTCTTGCCGGGAACGGCCCTCTTCATGGTAGTGGGCTGTGGACCCGGAACGGACGGTACCCTGTGATCTCCCCCGAACCCGAACTTGGATCTCTGTACGGTGGCGTTCGTTATGGACGCCTTCGGCTTGGAATTTGCGGCCGCGTGGAGCAATGCGTAATGTCGTGACGTCGACTGGAACGGAGGGGGGGACGGACGTCCCGGAGGGGGCGGCATCGGCCATCGATGCGGAGGGGGGGGCTCGACCCCGGACACGCCGATCGATGATGTCGATCCATTGCCATCATTCTTCGACGGAGGAAATGGCGGTGGGCCGAGCTCTCCACCGGCGGTCGGCGCGGTCCCGGGCATCGATGCGGTGGCGGCCGATGACGGAGGATCGATAACCGATGGGTGCGCATGCGACGGTCGCGGCGCGGCATTCCGCGGTGACCGTGCCGCCGCGACGGTTGCGCTCGCGTTCACGACCCCCCTCGCGTCGTCGACCGACCCGCGAGATTCCATCGCGGTCGTCGGACCCGCGCATGCGGGTACGGGGGGATGGGACTTTCTTTCCAGCACCGGTATGGGCAGGGGTATCGCCCTGTGGTACGGAAGCGACGACACGACATTGCCCGTCGGATGATGATGCGACCTCGTCGTCGATGTCGTGGCGGTCGGGAAGTTGATTTCCTGTCGATTGTTGCCGTTCGGCCGTGGCATGCCATCTCCCCTCCTCCCGGATTCCCTCGTCCCGCGATCGCCATCACGACCATGACCATCGCCATCGCCGTTAACGGGGTCCACCGAGAAACTGTAAGCGAGGGCGGCACTCGATCGATCCTCGCCGTCCATGAACCACTCGAATAGGCTCATGTCCTCGTCGTTCAATTTCATGATATCGTCGAAGGCGGATATTTCCATCGACAGTGATCGCGCGCGACGTTCCCGGTCGTCGATGTCGTCGTCGGCGTCCCCGATCGCAGCCGCAGCCGCAGCCGACGCCGACGCCGCAGTCGACGCCGCCAGCGTCGTCGAATCCGTCGTCGAATCACCCCCCTCGAGACGATCGATTTCGTGCCTCGGAAGCTTGGGCGACGCCGGACGTCCTCCATGATATGCATCGTCATCGTTGATGCCTCCATATACCATTCCTCCCCCTCCTCCATTCCCGACGACCGTAAACGACGACGATGGCCTCGGTCGCTTCTTCGAAAGATTCATCATCGAGACGCTCCGTCGTCCCCGCGGCGCGGGAGTGCGCCATGACGTGCCGGACCTGTCGACGTGCACGTTCAGCGTGGACAATTTCGCATTCTCCTGTACCTCCATGTGCACGGCGTTCAACGGCCGTTGACGATGATCGCCGCCGTTCGCGTATGATGCCGCCGGCGGCGGTGGTGGTGACATCGTCGCTGCCGCCGCGCTGTCATCGGCGTCGTCGGACGGCGAGTCGTCGATATCCGCATGAGACGACGACGACGACATTGACGTCGTCGTTCGCACGCATGCATCCTCCGCGGAGAGAAATAGCTCCTCGATGCCGTCGAGGGCGTCGTAGTCGAGCAGCTCCTCCTCGCCGGCGTCGGCTAGGAATGTCGTGGGGGAGGGGTATGGCGGGGGGAGAGGCGGGGCAGTGGTAGCCGACGACATCGTGAGGGATGGGGAGGCCGCCGATGCCGCCATGGACATCATCGCGGAAGATTATTGCGGGAGGGATTCCCAACTGTTCGTCGGAGCGACCGGGCGGCCGGCCGGCTCTCCATCCAATCAGCCTCCTACCTGTTTTGTCATATGACACCCATCCCACGGAGGAATCAGTATAGTGATCTGGCTCAAGAATGAGAGAAGGCTCCCTATCGTACTCCTATCTCTATCTATTACGATACTCCTATTAGCTATTTTCAGACAAAATGTATGTGCGACACGTAAGTACATCGTAGTACATCCTCGAGAGAGAGAGATGATATCAAAACACACTGAGACACCGTGGTGTTTCACCACTATCTCTCGTCCCATCCCGCGCCACATCGAGCGGAAAAAACCCTCGCCCGATCCCCGATCATCCACCGCTAACTGATATATCGATCCTCCGGCATATCATGAAATCACACCGCTCAACGACGGGGAAGGAGGAACTCCTCCTAGCGCGGCAGCAGGAGCAGTTCGAGCGACAGCTATTCCCCAAGGCGAACAAGTCGCGGAAGTCCGAACAGCGACATCAGCAACAGCAACGGCAGCAACAGCGACCGCAGTCGGTGGAAGATCCAATGAAGCATCATGAAAAGAATCTGCTCGATCGGCAGAATACCATCGACGAATCCGGACCCTCGGCCAACTTCCTCTACGACACTCGACAATCCCATCCGATTGTCGAGTACCTGCCATCCGAGGACGAGTCATCGTCGCTCACGCCATCGTTCGTGCTCGAGGTGACGTGGCCGCGAATCATACAATTCTACCATCCCGCCTCCCCCCGCTGTATATCCTTCCGATCCACCTACGTGAATGTGGCGCGGGGGATCAAACGACGATCGAGTCGAATGCCGGTCGAATTCCACGCCGTCAATTGCGGCGTCCTTAGGGAGGTGTGCGAACGCGAATTCGACGTGAGGAGCGTGCCGACGATCATCGGACTAAGGAGCGGTCGCATCGATTGGGAGGAAATTTCGATCCCCGGAAGAGGCATCGTCGATGGCGCCGCGGCCGGTGGCATCGAGGGGGATGTATCCGCGGACGTCGAGGCGAAGGTCGAGTACTTGGCCCACGCCATGGGCATTCCGTTGGATGCCGCGAAGGGGGCACGCTCCTCCGACGCTGGATTCGAGAAGAGGGGAGATGGGGATGGCGGTAGTCCCATCGGCGGGGGCGGCGATGCCGTTACGAAGGCCTCGGCGAATGACCACGGACCTCCCGGTACCTCGTCCAATGTGCATATCCCCTTATCCGAACGGGTATTCCACGATGCCATGTCGTCCCTCGTCGCCACGCTTACCACCTCGCTCCCCTCCCAATACATACCCGGAAGTGCCCTACCCTCCGATAAGTCGCGAGCGCTTTCCGAATTCCTCGATTTGATCCGATGGGCATACCCACCCGAATCGAGAGTGCACGACATGGCCGAGGACCTGAGGTTGGATTACAACAATGCGATAAATAGCGAAATGGGGCTGCTGAATGTGATTTCCCGACACGTGGACCTCGAGGCGGGAATTACCTGGAGTGCCAGATGCGAAATAACCGATACGAACGGGCGATACGCATGCGGCCTGTGGTCGCTTCTACACATCCTTTCGATCGGCGTCGCAGAACGCCACACGTCCGTCGTGGGGGTCGGCGAGAGGGTGTCGGTCATGTACGCAGGACGAGTGATGCGAACCTTCATCGAGGAATTCTACGTCGGCTGCGGTTCGTGTAGAGATTTATGGATTCAATTGTACGACGATAAATGTCGTGACGGGTATTATATGGCCCCGTTGGTGAAGTCCGATGGCGGTAAAGTCGATGAGTGGAGGAGCTTGGCCGTATGGATATGGGAGATTCACAACGAAGTCACGGTTCGTCGCGATAAACTGGCCGGGAAGGGCTACGATCACAAGAATAATCCGCGGATGGCACCGTTATCGTCGCTCTGGCCGACCGAGGAGGAATGTCCCAAATGCTGGATAAGTTTAACGGATGACACCGGAATGGTAATGAACATGGATTCGTACGACAGGGACCAACTTTACGATTGCCTGAGGAGGATATACTGGCCCGGCGGCATACACAACAATCGACTGATAGTCCTGGATAGGTGGAATAGCGCGAAGCGTGCACTGAGCGCGAGAAATCTCCGAGCTCGTATGGCATCTCACGATTGGCCCATATCCACGTTGATTATTCTTACATTACCGCTTTGTTTCATTCTTCGGACGTGTCGATGTTTTGGTCGCGGTAGATTAATACAACATGGAGGGCATCGCAATAAAAGGTTGGAGGAATCGTCTCAGCATTCAGAGGAGGACTGGAACAGAAATTCTCATCACTCTGCTTTCCTGAAATCTAGGAACCGTAAAAAAATGTACACCCTGAAACAGCCGGTGCCTAACAGATACGATGATAGAGAAGAAGAATCTCACCATTATGCGACAAGGATGAGTCATATCAGACCACACGGAGGCAATAGACGCTTTGCAGGACCTGGATCTAAGAGCGTAAAGAAAAATAATATTAACTATATTCTTAATCTTTGACCTTGTCACCGATGACAATGCTGACATGGCGCACACCGAGCTCTTCATTATTCATCACTTCCTTGTACTCATCAACGGCAATTACAGGAATGATAGAATATTCAGAACAATACCATAACTTAAGCCTAATTGTTCTTGAAACATAATGGTATTTTCACTAAACCAATTTTCATAGGCTGAAAGCTCGGAATCGATGTATTCAAAGTGAGCATTCCAATCATAGGCCATAGGTGTAGATGGTTGGAATATGTCTCAGCATATCGTATATATTGGTCTGGAAGCTATGTACTGGGACAAGACTCAAACGATCCGGAATGCTGCATCGGATCAAGAAGCTATATCTTCTCAGGGATTTTCTGTGCATACCCTGATTCAACCAACTTTGCACAGCCTCGCAGGACTTCAACTTTGTCGCAAAACTTCACTTTTGTCAGATTTGACCATCAAGGGAATGCCTAATTGTGAATCTCTTTGACGGCACGGGGGATCACGATGCTTTTTTGTGATGTGCAGTCTTGGAATGCTTCCTCTCCAATCTCCTCCAGCGCATCACCGAGAGTAACAGTCATCAACTCCGAATAATGGCTGAATGCCCTCTACTTAATCACTTTGACGGTGTTGGGTATGACGATGGACTGTAGCGCCAATCTCCTCCAGTCCATCACCAAGAGTCTGTTGGTGCCCAATGTAGACAACTAACATTAGACAAAGGTTGTTCTAATCAGTTAATGGCTACATTAACCAACGCGGCGCGAGGGGAAGCATAGTGCTTCTGATCGTGCCTAGATGAGATCTAGCTAGATCACCAAACGTGGGAATCCGTGGTACCGGTGAGTAACCGGTATGCGTGTTCCCGCGTGATCCGGACATCGGTTCAGTGCTCTGGAGAACTGGGACTCTAGGTAAGGGTACCTTATTTAGGTACCCGCCACCTTGGGTTCCAACAGCCTGCCTCTCGCCCGCCCGCTGTCCTGACGCCCCCGATCCCTGTGCCCGAGGTGAGGCTTGAGCTTGTTCCAGAGGGCTTGGTTTTTTCTTACTTGCCCACTCCTCCAGGAAGTTCGCGCATTCGACCAGTACCCCGTATCAAACGTTTCTGAGGATGTCAACTAGGTAGGACTGGGGGAAAGTGATGTTAGAGCCGTTTCGTGAAATCGAGTGTCGTTTTTACATTATTGAAGTATGAGCAGCCGTCGTACAGAATTGCCCACGTAATTCGGCGGCAATGCTCTGGGGTGAAGAGCAACTTTATCCCCATGACCTCTCGTAAGTCCATCGTGGCGTACACATTTCTTAGCCCTTTGTAATAGTTGCAATTTGACCCAAATAGAACCCATACGAGAGACATGAACGTGGCGATGTTCTGTTTGAGCTCTAAGAATGAGTCCGCAGGTTTCTGAAGCCGGATGTACTCGTCGAGTTGGCGGTTTTTCTCTGTTGCCGTTAGTGCCTCCTCCCGTTCCTTGAGGCTTTGATTTCCCCCGTGGTTCTCCCTTGACAGGAAAGACTTGATAGACCTTTTGCTGCTGAATTTAAGTGCGCCACTCCTTCACCGGGGTTGAACTTGAGTTCCACGATGGCTTTGACCACATCACCGTCGAGAAATATTCCTGTGTCGATGGTGATTCGCCGGTCGTGAGCCCATTCCAGCATTCGTGCATAGATTTGACGATGGAAGACATCAATGTTCTTCTGCTTTGCATTGTTGAGTGCGGTCCAGATGGGTTGCACAGCACTCCCCTGTAAAGCATGCGAGAATCTCATGATCGCTGCAATGTCGTCGTCGGTGTACCGTGTTTTCTCATCTCCCTCCTTGGCTGTGGCCTGTTGGTTGTCCCGATGGCAGATGTCTCCCCATTGCTTTGAGCCCCAGGGCGACCCCTTTGCCAATATCCGCGGCAAGGGTTGCTTGTGACACCGCCCCTGTTTGCCCCCAGACACCTTGCACCTCCCCCTGTGCACCCCCCCATGGTTGTGGTCCCATTGTGGTGTCAAGCCGTTGCTCCAGCCACTTTCCCAGATACTCATCTTTGACCTCTGTGATGGCTTCGATTGAGAAAGAGGTGAGGCTCTCCCCATCCTTGTTCCCCTGGCTTGCCATGTAGCACCACGTTACGAGGGTTTCCCAGGCCGTTGCATACTGGGTATTGTTGGCCTCTTTGAGGTGTGCCACCACGATCTTGAGGATTTCGTGTGGCATCAGAGCTCGTCCCTCCTTTTTGATTCTGTCTAGGAGCAATAATGGTATGGCAATGAGCCGAGGCACCTGGATCTCTATCTTTGATGCGGCATTCGCTCCCTCTCCCTTCCACAGGGTGCCGATGCGTGAGGCGTCATCCTCGTAGTGCTTGATATGGGCAGGGCCATCCTTGAACACCAACTCTTAACCCATTGCCATATCTTGAGTTGCGGCAGCAAGATCGGTGTGGGCTCACGTGTTACAGTCCTATAGCCCACAAATCCGAAAATCCTTCCTTGGAGGTGCTGTGTGGCGGCACTTATTGCTGCAAATTTTAGAGGTGAATGCATCACCGTTGCAAAACCGCTCCCCTGCTTGATGAACAAGTATGCCTTGAAGTCCTGGATGCTCCCCATTACGTCCTTCCATTGGCTAATTTTCTTTGTAACCCCTTTTACTGAACATTGCCATGCGAGGTCCTGGGTAATGGTCGCTTTCATGCCAAGGCCGTTTCTCCGTATGGCTGCGCCCATTCCAGAATACGCTGTTGCCTCTGTGGCGGTGTACGTCGTGTTGTTGTGGTCTGCGGCCTGTGCTTCTGCGCCCCCTTCTTCCTGCGTCCACTGTTGAGTGATTTCTCTTAGCGGCACCGCAAATCCTGGGGTGTCCTCCGTTGGTCCTGCCCCCCCACCGCCGAGCGCGAAGACGTTCTCATTCGCATCTCGGTCGACTGTTGCACGGTCCCCCCTTTCTCCAAATTGTGTGCTCAAGTTTGGTGCTGACGGATCGTCTCCAATCGGCGTGCTTGCATCATCCCAGTCATCAATGTCGGTCACTGATGATCGACGTCCCACCTGTGATGCCCCCGCCGTGCCGTCGGTACGGCCCCTTGGTGTTGTGTTGCCGGTGCAACCGCCCCCCCCGAGAGACAATCGAGTCTCCATAGTGGCTATGCGCTGCCGTCGCTGTCGGATGTGTAGGCCGCTCTTAATTCCTGGACGAGGTATCCCTTTCCTGTGACTCGGTAGAATTGCCCCCCCCGATGAACAAAGAAAAGCCCGTCGCGGGTCTTGGCTTGCCAGAAGCACCAACGGTCTCGTTCATGAGCCCTCGTCGATTTGTGTCTCTGAGGACTTCGCCGCTGTCGAACCCGATAATGCTCCCTTTCGGCACTGAGCTTGGTGTTTTTTATTCTGTCGCTGAGTGTCGCCTCAATATTAAACTGCACAGCGGTGTCCTTTTTCATCATCCGATGATCGGTGATGACCCCCCCGTATTTGTTTAATTCTCGACGATCCAGACGTCTGCGGCCGCACGACCACTTTGTCAGGTGTTGGGCATGGTGATAAATATGTATGCTGATCGCGGGGGTGCGCTATATTGCGTCCGTGCACTAAAATCACTACTACTACTATCCCCTACGTCAATCCCGACGCCATGGTCCACATGCTCCTAACTTTGAATGAGCCCCTGCTGCAGTGTAGTGCGCACGTGGTCCCCTCGGTCTGTCCCTCACCACAACGAGTCTCAGTTTTTGCCTCTCCTCATATTTAAAATAAGACGCTATTTTCAATTTTTCGTCTGTCAGTCCCCGTGCTCTCTCCCTCCTCTGTCAGCGTCCAAACAAGGTGGAGAGAGAAGTGGTTGGAGGATTTGCAAAACCCCCGGGGCTCGATCTTTTACCAAACCCGAAGCCCCAACTCAACTCTGTTTGGATCTGTTGCACCCTTTTTCGAGAATTCCGATTATATAAAATCGGAATTCAATTTTTTATGATGCTAATGATGCGGATTATATAAAATCGATAGAAAAGGGTGCCAAATTTCGGCTATTTTCCCCCCTTACACCACTATTTTTAAATAATCCGATGCGGATTATTTATAATCCGATGCGGATTATTTATAATCCGATGCAGATTATTTATAATCCGATGCGGATTATTTAAAACCTGATTCTGATTATATATAATCAGATTCCGATTATAAATAATTCGATTTAATCATATTCCGAATATATTAAATCTGAATCCGATTATAAATAATCCGATGATCAGAATCGGGTTATAAATAATCTGATTTTGATTAAATATAATCGGAATCCGATCATCGTATTATTTATAATCGGATTCCGATTTTATATAATCAGAATTGGATTATTTATAACCCGATTCCGATTTTTTATAATGAGTACGTATTCCCGCAATT
>JALLBA010000508.1:0-17041 GCA_036939675.1 Cyclostephanos invisitatus
TTGACCTCGCGCAAGGGGCGGAGGTTCTTGACAAGAACATTGCACCTGGCACCCTCGCCAAGGCGGAGAGTCCGACGTCGTGTCATCGTCGATGTCAGAATCATGGCAACTTGGGGGAAGTTTGAATTTCTACGGTAAGGTAGTAGTATTCCTACGTAGAAAATCGGCAATTTGGTGGCAAACAACCCACAACTGACCTTGACGATGAGAAAAAAATTGTCGTAGTGCATCGGCGCACCTCAAAATTCATCATGATAACCTTGGTCCCCTCACGTGGACACAAAATCGGATAATCTAGAAGCCATGAGCTACAGGATAGTGCCCTGGGCTTCTGACGAGCGCCATTGCATCACTTCGAAATATGGGTGAGACGACGAGACTGAATTCAGTCGAAAAGACTGAATTCAGTCGGTGCAACCCATGAACCGTTAGAGTACCATTTGGTACTTTTGCCCGATCCAATATCCACACACATGAAGTTGTGTTGGGATATTATCTGATTCTCCGAGGTGTGTGAACTCGCAGCCAACAAACTATTTTTTTTGTCTCTTTTTTGAAAGACACGTATCAAGCACTATGAAGGACGACGCCCCACTCAAACAGAAGGGGATTGAGTTCCTACATAGATCGAAACGGGCGGAGGACAACGATCGAAAAACAAAAAAAATTGTTGGGCCGTGGAGGATTCACACACCTCCGGGACACGGATCATACCGGGGTTTTACCTTACAAGAATGACCCTGCACGATTTCGATGAATAATCTTACGTTTTTAAGGATAAACAGGACGAAGACGACATAATCCATAAAAAAGTTTGCAAAATGCTATTGCATCGTGAGATAGAGAAAGAGCAAAAAGAAACCTTGCATAAATCTCATCCAGGGTGATAGTGTAATCAAACAATAGGTAGATCAAATAATGATAGCCCAATGCCACAGAGATGCCGCTGGTATGACACAGCAGACAGTCGAGATTCTCTGCGCCATGATGGAACAAGATTTTACCATTTCCTATCGCGATTATCTTTCCAATGACAGCGACGAAGTCCCGGATGATCAAACGAATATAATCCGCATTAAGGTCACATCTGATGACCGGGCCAAGATCGTCGACTGGTGCTATGCCGCCATCGACCTGTGTGAGCTCAATAGGGAACATGTGGCGAGAGCAATGAGCATGGCTGATAGATTCATGAGCAATCCATATCGGGTAACCAGCAGTGACATCCTACCTTATTTCAGTCATCAAGACATCCTCTATGATCGCAACAAGTACCAACTGTTCATCTTGTCCACTCTTTACATCACTGTCAAGATTGACGAGCGAGCATTATTCTTCAGTGCGGAAAGTCTCGTGGCCATGAGTCGTGGGATCTACTCCGCTGTGAACATTGAGGCCATGGAGAGTGCAATACTAGAACGTCTTTCGTGGAGGGTGTGTGCTCCAACTGCTTTTCAAGTCGGATCCATCATAATTGAGCTGATGATATCTCAAGTAGATGTATCTAGTGATGCCGTCGTGGACGTTGGGCGTTGGGAAGCTGTCCGAGAGGAACTAGCATTCCAATCCGAGAGCGCTGTTCGAGACTACCAACTCGCCACGCATCGTCCTAGTAGCATCGCATACATGGCAATAATGAACGCCATCGAGTTTGACCAAGATATGGAAGATATCGAGCGATACATCCTCGCGAAAGCACTGGTTAATATTTTTGTACAAGTCAATAATTTGACTACACAAAAGTCAAAAATTGATACCGATGAGAGACATTTTGATAGGACCGACTAGGGTCTACCATTGGCTTGCGGTTTGGACTGCCGGGGAGAGACATTTTGCTAACGTCTTCTTGAAGTTTTTATTAGACATTTTTGTATAAGTCAACTATCTGACTTTCGATGAGTGACATTTTTCGAGCGTCAACCATTTGTTGAACAGTCTCATTGAATCAATGGTTTGAATACCGATGAGCATTGGTTCATTAAAATAACCCAATCATTAATTCTGTCTGCGACAGCTGTCGCTTTTTGTCAATGTTGTCATTCTTCAAAATCAACGTGCTATCTTACCAATGAGCAGAATGACAGAAGCCGGCGAACAGCGAGATTAACTTTGTTCAAAAATATCCCACTCATTCATGCCAATTTTCTGCGACAAATGTAGCACTTTGTCAATGTTGTCATTCTTCATCATCAACATGATATCCGGATTCGTTGTTTAATAGGCATAGGGATAGAGAAGCCGGCGAACGGAAAGATCAACGTCTCGATTATGGAAGCTATTTGTTGTGAATCATGCCGGAGAGTGACATTTTGCCAGCGTCTACCATCTCTTGATAAATGAAATCTGTATCATACTATTCTTTTACCTTTACTTATTGTACCTTTCTGCTGCAGTTTTAGTCCATTTTGTTTTGATCCGGTAGTTGCAGCTGCAAACGTGCCCTAGTTTCCGTCAGCGTTCATCTTTTTAAGTTTTGCGGTTGGAGTTGATTCAGGTGCCATCCTCAAAGCTGCTGGTTCAATTCTAACGGCGTCGCCCATGACCTTGTTTCCTCCGGCGGAAATTTCGGGTTCCCATCCTCCTCCTCCTTCTCCAATCACGTCCGCGCTCTTGACCGCACCCAACCCGGCATCCTCCGCCATGCTCTTCAGGGCATCCACTGACATGCGTTTGTCGGAGCCTTCGAGAATGTCAAGGTCAGAGGTCGCCGTGTTATTACCAATTTCGATACCGCCGGCAACGACGCTATCCTCATGGGACACATTAATTTCCATGCCATTGCCAGATCGAGAGCTCGACGCGAGGATCGTTTCGTCGTTCATCGACTTGGGCCGCAGGTCATTCCCATCGACGCCCGCCGCCGCCGCGACGACGACGGGAACGGGCAACTCGTACCCGACCACGTCGTATATCTCCTCGGCCTGCGCATGATACACCCTCCTGGCATACTCGTACAGCTCCATGTCGAACATGTTCATTCGTATTATGGCATCCCACGCGAGGCTGCCGGGTCTGACCGGGGCAACGACATTGCGATTCTCGTCATCGGGATTCTTACCGCCGAATATGTGCCTATCCCCCCGCGACACGACGTCGGATCGACAACCGTCGACGTCGTACTCGTTCCGTATCACGGTCGAGTTCATCGGCGCGCCCCAACCGAAATATCGAACGAATCTCGCCAACGACACGTCCATGTCCTCGTACAATCCCACGAGGCACTTGGTCTTGATAATGTACTTCGCGAGTTTTATGTCCTCCTTCCCCAACTTACCCCCCCTCTTATTCACCAGGAATCTCGTCACCCAATTGTTCTCGATGTACCCGCTAGTCGCGTATTGCTCGATCGTCATGCTCGATAATTTCGGATTGTACATCGGATCCCAACTCGCCCTGGATAGGTAACGATGCATGTCGACGGCCCTTTCCATCGGATGTCGAAAGATGGCGAACATGCGTCCGGGGGATGACGTCGTGAATACGCGCGACGACACGTCCCGAAAGCGTGGACTTATGATGACGTCCGCGAGTCGACTATTCGCCAATTCCAATTTCGAAGCGCGTTCGATGCCATCGTCGGTGGTCGTATCGACGTTGACGTACCGTAGGTCGTCGAGGACGAACGTATCCAGCATCTACATTTCATTTTTTTTTTTTTCATTTCGATGGGGTCGAATAATTTTGGTTAGTGGCGGGCGGGCAGGGGTTCAGTCGGCATCGGATAAAAATGAGATTTTTTCATTGCTCAAACATCAAACGCTGAATATTATCATCTTCCGGCAAGTACATACTGCGGTGAAGATTGAAAACAAAAAAAACAAACTCACGTCCTCGTCGTAATCGGGCTGTCTCAGACCGAATTCGGACGCCATCACCAGATCGTGACATACGCCGAACACCCTCTCGGCTATGGACTCGCCCGAGAAATGCACGTCCCAGAAGTAGGGCGTTTCGACGTCGGCATCGTAGGGATGCGTCATGTTGGTGAGGTGCGCGAGGTAATCATCGGACGAATATGACGACGAATATGTCGAAGACGGTTGCGTGGGGATGTCGTCGTCATGTTGTCGTCGTTTCGTCGACATCTTTTCATCCCCCTCCGTCGTCGATGGGATATCGGTACGTCCGCGCAGCATTTGTGGTTGCTGTTTATCGTTCATGGAGGGGAGGAGGGCGGACGACGACGGCATCATCTTCTTCGACGATATCGATGACGATGACATCGACATCGTGTCGACGTATTCGGACGAGTCCTCGACGAACGACCCATCTCGATCATTGTTATTCCGACGATCCGTGATATTATATCGACGGCGATCGCGAACGACCCCCCCCGCGATGACCGTGACTACTACGAGTAGGAGGGGCAACGTCATTCCGACCATTTTCGTCGTCATTCGTTTCCTCCCGGCGATGATACCGTCGATGATCGGGGAAAGTCTCGTCGTTCGACGAATTCGCCTCCGTTCGTCCTCGTCGGACGTCATATCCGTCGAGTCGCCATCCTCCTCGATCGGATGCCCCCTCTCCCTCTCCTTCTCATTCGACGACGACGAATACGAAGAGCGAATGCGCGAACCGAGGGCGACGCTATCCATGGCCGACGACGCCCACGACCAACCGCCTCCCGATGTCGTCGAAATGGCATCGTCCGCGTGACAAGAAGACGTCGCTGTAACATTATCCGTGATCCTCTTGTTCCTACTATTGATCCTCGACGAAGATCTGGACGCTGCGGCGGTACTACTGCCGCTGCCGGGATGATCGGCATCGAGCATCGGTCCCCCCCGTCGAGACGATCCACCCCCCATCCTCGTCCTGTTCGTCCCGTCCCCCCTCTCGCGGTACTCGTTTTCGCTTTCGTTGAGGAGGCGCAACTTCTCCGATAGGCTCGCGGTGGTCGTCGTCGCGGCGATCGGCGACGACGATGACGATCCGCCGCCCGCTCCGACCGTGCCCCTCTGTTCGACGACGTCGTCCCCCCTCCCACCAACCCCCCCGACGGAGGCGGCGGCGGTGCCGCCATCGGCACGACCGGACATCGACGACGACGACGACTTGATGCCCGAGGAGATTTTGGGCGGGGACGATGACGATGATGTGACGCCTCCTCCGACGCCGCCGACGCGACGGACCCTCCGTATCGTCGTCATGATTGATGATGATGTACCGCCGCGCCGGGCGCGCGGTCATTCGAAAGTCACTATTACCAGAGTCACGGAGGATTGAATGATGCATTTTATGGCGGGAAACAGCCGCCGCCGCCATCGTCCGTCAAAAGATTGTCTTCTAGAGAGGTATGATGCCGCCGGCCGGATCTATCTATCTCCCATTCCGCCAAACAAACGCTTTCGATACTCCTCTCGCACGTACCAGTCCAGTAGCATACACCACTCCAGCATGTTGCCGTCGTCCGCTGCAGCCTACGGTACCATTAGTCCACGGCCAAACGTCTACACGATAGGATCTTGTGTCGTTGCTTCGTCCGGCGCTCTTCTCTTTGGACTAGACGTTGGGATAACCGGCGGAGTCATCGCCATGCCGTCGTTTCTTGAAAAGTTCTTTCCTGACTTATTCGAATCACAGCAAGATAGTGCGGACACAGTCAATTCGTACTGTGCATATAATAGCCAGTTGTTGTCCCTCTTCACCAGCTCTTTCTTCCTGGCAGGGATGCTATCGTCTGTGTTCGCCTCTTGGTTCACTGAAAGACATGGTCGTAAAGCAAGCATGTGCCTCGGGGCAGCACTCTACTTGCTGGGATCAATTCTCGGTGTGACAGCGGCAGATACGCCTATGCTCATTATTGGAAGGATCATACTTGGATTCGGATGCGGCTTCGCCAATCAATCAGTGCCGGTATTTCTGAGTGAGCTACCACCAAGTTCCTCGCGCGGTGCTCTTCAGGCTTGCTTCCAGGTCTTTGTGAATATTGGTGTTCTGCTCGCAGGAATCGTCAATTACTACACCAGTCGCGTCGATTATGGTTGGCGGATTTCATTAGGGACATTCATCCCGCCAGCTCTGGTTTTACTCATTGGCGGTTTCTTTCTTCCCGAAACGCCAGCCTTCCTCTACAGTTCAGACAATGTCGCGAAAGCTCGGGCAACACTGCAGCAGTTGCGAGGGGCTGGTACAAATATTGACAATGAATTCGCCTCAATTGAACGCGATGCCGGAGAGGCCAAGAAATTCGGCAATTTTTCGCAGCAGCTTCGAACGTTGCTGTCTCGCCCTTACCGCGGCGAGCTCACAATAGCGTGCCTTGTAGCCATGTTCTCACAGCTTACCGGTATCAATTCGATGCTCTATTATACTCCTGCGCTCTTCAGCAGTACTAGCGGAGGAAATGACTCAGGTCTCGCACAAGCAATCGCTGTTTCTGCAGTCTTGTTAGGTGGAGCATTGACAAGCCTCGTTGTTATCGATAGAGTAGGACGAAGGCCACTGCTCGTGGCAGGTGGTATCATTATGTTTATTCTACAGGCAGCTACATCGCTTTTGCTTCTTTACACTGTGGATCCTTATAGTTTGGTCGGGCCGTCCTTGGCTGCTTCGGACGTCTTGTTGGTGTTGATATGCCTTTTCACCTACTCCTTCGGATGGAGCTGGGGGCCTCTCGGATGGCTCATACCGGTCGAAAGCCAAACACAGTCAACACGGACTGCTGCTTCGACTTTCAGTGTGGTGACGAACTTCTTTATCGTGTTTCTAACGACGCAATTTTTCTTGCCTATGCTCTGCGTAATGCAATGGGGTACGTTTCTCTTCTTCGCCTGTTTCGATCTCATTATGTCTGCCTTCGCTTGGAAGCTTGTTGTTGAAACGAGAGGAATATCAATCCATGATATGCACCGAGAATTCCAATCGCATTCATACTGGAAAAGATATGCACAAGAACAAACCCGCGCGCCTGCATATAATTTGATTGTCGATTCCACCTCCGATTCATATGCACTTTGATTGATAGCAGCAGGCATTAATTACGATCGCAGGAAAACATCGATCGAACTGGAAACTGTGTGCCCCCCTACCAGCAGAAGACAAGGGTGAAAATTCGGAACGTTGTGTATTTCGTAACACTTAAGTGTCAAATATGAATGGATACATAGATGAATCAATCATTGTTAACACGCGCATTCACAAGAACAAACTTCGAATACAGACTGATAACTTAAATTGTCATGTATGAACTTACGTTAAACTCATTCCACGAAACAACCGAACATGGAATCAAACCAAAACGTAATCGTGCATAATATGAATGATGCGAATGCCGACAACCAAATCCTACACCTTTGTCAATCGTTCAATATCTTGCACAGGCGTTTGGTCGTTATGCCTTTTTGGGCCTTCGTGGTGTAAGAATTGATTCCAGCTTTGTAATGCCGAGCGGGTGTTTCGATGATACGCTCACCACACAGCTCCTCGGCGAGATGGGAGAATTCGAATCGCGGGCAGCATTGGCATCAGCGACCAGTCTGTTCCTGTTATTTGCCGAGCTGTTAGGGCGGGCATTCTCATCATTTCCAGCTTGCGGGTGATGCCCCTTTCCACATGAGATCCCCGATGCTGTGGTTGCTCCTTCGAAATTATCATCGCACTTCAAATGAATGCTATCGCATGAATCATCATCCCCAGTCTTCTTCGAAGAACGAAACTAATTATTGCAAATCCAAGCACCAACGATGGCGATGCCAAGAAAGAGAAGGGTTATCATAACCCCGGCTAAGAACATAGGCCTCCCTCCCGCCCCTCCCTCCCGCCCCCGCCATCCCCCCCCCCCGACGGAGGCGGCGGCGATGCCGACATCGGCACGACCGGACATCGACGACGATGACTTGACGTTCGAGGAGATTACGGGCGGGGATGATGACGATGATGCGCCTCCTCCTCCGACGCCGCCGAGACGCGACGGACCCACCGTATCGTCGTCGTGATTGATGATGATGTTGTCTGTCCTTCTCGTACAGACCGCCGGGCGGATGGGGCGCGCGGACATTCTCGAAAGTCACGCAGAGTCGCAGAGGAGGTTCGGATGCATTAATTTTTCATGGAGGAGGGGGACGGCGAATTCCGAAAAGCTGCGCGGGCAGCGCGCGTAAGTGAAAAATTTCGAAGTTGGGTGTGGTCCGAAAAATTGTTTTCGCGATTAAAAAAAAATATTCGCTGCGAAAGATATTGAGATGGGGGTCGAAGGATGGATTCACAAGATGCATCTCGCACGTGGAGAAAGAGACCATCCCGATATTCGAGAAAGGGTGGCTACGGTAGGAAAAAATGATCGCTTTAGGGGAATGATGATAAATAATAATACAGATTCAATATTTCATGTGCACAACATAAAATGACGAGCGGAGTGTGCACATGAACGATTGCGAAGGTTTTTTTATTCATCGCAGAATAGAGGGCACAAAGCAGATGTTGTCGGCCGGCCGGAGGTGCGCCGCGCGAAGCCGGCGTTACTTCGGGATTTGAATGGTAGTAGAGTTGTAGGGTAGGGAACTTTATCTTGGTGGGCGGCGAAGTCGAGCGGGTGGGGGCTTTCATCTATTATCGAGCCATAGGTCGTTTGGATATGAACAGCGGGTGGAGTAGGAGTTTGGTGCATCAAATTCTAGTTTTCCAATTAGCCAAGTGAGGTCGGCGAGCGAGCGACGGGGGGGGGGGGGAATAAGGAGAGTAGATATGGTCCTCGTCGTCAAGACGAAGATCGAAACGTCGATGACGGAGGGGTCGTCGTCGTCGTCGTCGTCGTCGCCGCCGATTATAACTACCCAGCAGATGACCACGACTACCGCGAATGCCGCTCCCGCCAATTCCTCCTCCCCCGTCGTGATCGTCGACGGCGCATTCGCCGTCGGATCGAGGGTCAGGCTTTACACCACCGACACAGAGGCGACGATGCCGATTGGCAACGGAATGCGACGATGTCCATCGCGGGGTCGAACCCGTCTGGGCAGTCGGGATGGCGGAGGCGGAGGTAGGCGGAGTAGAACGACGAGCGCCGAAGTCGATCTCAATGATGGTGGCATCGAGGGGCGGGGGGGGGACGTATTGGATTGGGAACGGGTGCTCTCCGGCGACATGGACGATGATTATGATGACGATAACGACGACATGGACGAGGCGGCGAGCGGGGGGGGATTGGAAAAGAACATACAGCTCTCGAGGGGGGTCAAGGTACTGTGCGACTTTTCCGCCGCTCCCGCGCCCACCCTAGGCGACGTCGATATCGGGATCGGTCGCGATCGACACGACCACCCCAATCACGTCGAGGGAGATCTCCATCGACGACAGGAGGTTGAAGAAGGAGAAGACCTCCATCGACTTGATGAAGAGAAGGTTATGAAAGGGGGAGGAGGCAATATCGCGATGATTTTCCGAGATATCCGGACGAACGATGATGATGATTGCAACCTCGATGCGATTGTGGGGGGGGACGATGAAGATGACGACAATAGGTCGGTGGTGTCGTCTCTCACCGATGCGGCATCGTGCAAGAACGGCGCGTGCGGGGCGATGGGGGGGGGAGGAGGATCGAACAACGACGACAGGAAGAAGAGGTGGGGGGGGGGATGGCAGAACCTGTGGTCGGGCGCCGACGCATCGCCAGGCGCGGCCACGAACGTCACGAGTACCACGAACGCGTCGTCGTCGACGACGGCTATGACGGAAGGGATGATGCCACGTGGTTCCCCCCCCCGCAATCCCGGCCGTCGCGTGCCGTCGCGATCGCCATCGCGCTCTCCGCCTCCCCCGACGAACAACGCCGTCCTCGCCATCGCCGCGGCGATACTGCGCAAGCCTCGACTGTCCCTCAATAAGTCGTCGGGTGGGGGTGGCGGCGGCGGCGGCGGCGGAAGCTATGTCGGCGGAGTTGGCGGGTTCGGTGGGTCGGCATCGTCGTCCTCTCGGGGAGGAGGGTGGGGGGAGGACCGATCCACGACCTCCTCCTCCCTCGGTCGCGGATCGTCCGCCCGTGCCCTCGAGGCCATCGATCGTACGCTCGAGGCGCAATTGTACGAATCCAATCGCAGGAGGGACATATTCGGTGAAATCTCAACCGATTGGAGGGGAATCGGAGCCATCGACGGGGAGGGGAGCCATGCCCTCGACGACGACGACGACGACGACTACGACGTAGGACTGTCGGCGGAGGCCGATCGGCGCGACGGAATGCGCAATCGCGGTCATCGGGGGGGGTCGAGCCCGACCCCATGCCTGCCCCTTGAGGGGAGAAGGACGACGCCGACTCTTTACGTGTCGCCTCTCGGACGCGCGATTGATCGGGAGAAGACGAGTTCCTCGTCATCGTCGTTGTCTCCGGGGGGGGGAGTGGGCGGGGGGGCGAGGATGTGCAGGGGGGGCGAAAGGAGCGGTGCGAGGTCGCCCACCCGTACCATCCCGGGACACCGCAGGGCGCGCAGCGGCACGGGCCCGCCTCCCGGATTGATGTCCATGCCGCGTCCGACGGGATTGACGTCGCATCGACGGTCGAACACGGTCGGCAACGCCGTGCCAAAGTCGACGACGACGCTCCGTCCGAGGACGATGGTGCCAACTGGGACGTCGATGCCGCCTCCGGGGGGGTGGGATGACCTGATAGACGTCGAGCACGATGAGCCAGCGGATCCGTTCTCGGGACTCATTGGCATGCCACCATCGATCCTGGCGTGCGAATACGACCTCGGGGGAGGCGACAACCGTACACGCGGTGGAGGTGGCGGCCCATCGCGCGTTATTAGCCCCACCGCGCCGACCTCGTCCTCGATTTCGGTGGGGAGTCATGCCACATCCGATGAAGATAATCCTCGCAAATCGTCGATGCGGCACTCGTGGGGAATCTTCAGGAGTGACTCCGCGACGGACAAACGACCTACGAAGGGCGTTCTCCCCTATGATGAATTCGATCCGTTGCACGCGGAGGACGACGCGATTGGATCATCAACGCAGTTGTCGACCCAGTCCAGATCGTTGAACAACACGGCCGTATTGGGTCCGTTGGGGACGCCGCCCCGTCATTACAAGGACGACCCGCTCCTCTCTAAATCGCGATATCGTCATCCGTGGAGCGCATATGATCAGCGATCGCACGAACAACGTCCGTCGTCCGCGAGGAATGCGCAGGGCCTGGCGCGCCCTCACCACGCGTCGAGGTCCGCCACCGTCGGGAGTGGTTCTGGCGGCGAGTGCATGCTGGGTAAGATCGCACAGTTGGAAGTCAGCAAGATGCCGGTGTTGATTAGTGAAGCCGCCCCGATCGGCATGCCGAGGAATCCAAGTTCGATTAGCTTGGATTTGGACGAGGGTCTCGTCCAACCACTATCCGGGCACGGTTCGATTGGTTTTGAACGCCAGGCCACCGCCGTGGATGAAATGCTCCTCGCTCCGACCACTCCGAACGCCCCTCCTCAAAAAGCGTCCAACGATGGAGGAGATGACGATGAAAGCAGCACCCATTCCTTCAGCGAGGAGTTTCGCCGCCAGAACAAGGGCATCGTCCGAGAAGTCAAATTTATTTTGAACCCGGTGGTATCGGCGGGGAAAAAGTTGTTGCGACAAAAAAGCGACGGCGCGGCGTTGAAACGAGCCGATGGATGCCTTACATGAGTACAGGGGGAAAAGAGGGGGGGGTGGGAAGGGGTTAGAGAAAATTAATCGATGCCCTCGACTAAACTGAAGTCTATTTGTTATGTGTCCCTGCCGGAGCCGGAGAGTTTCCTTATTTTGTTCAGTTGCATGATTATTATTCGTTGGTTCTATTTGTTGTTGTACAGCGTAATTTATAACGAATGGTTATCGTCATGTTACGTTAGACACTAATTACTTTAATAGCAAACGGAAAGAGATTTCTTCATTTAAGGATCGGGGTCCAACGATTTAAGAAACGATAGGAATCGTTTCGGACAATCCTTCGACTCGCAAAATACCTGGTGCGCGATCCAATCATTCGGCGCCCACTGATGACCGTCCGTATTATCGAGGTACTTTATAAATAGGCAGAAAAGGGGCAAAAGATAAATGCCGTGGCGAACTATTAACAGTATTTACTTCAATGCCCAAGGGCTGCGAAGGAATAATATATACGTCATGTTTTTTTCCCTCTCGACTCGAGCACGCACACTCACAAACTCACCGAGTTCATCATGCCCTGCGGTACGCCATCGTCGATCGAACACGCCAATTGCGGCGACTTCGCCAGTAGATTCTTGAGCGCGCTCTGATCCTTGTGCGACCACCCGCGTCGTTCGATATCGTGCCGTTCCTCCGTCATCAATTCCACGAAGAATCGAGCATACGGCGTATTCGGCAATAGGAACACGCCCAAATTGATGCCCGAAATGTCCCTCGACGTAACGAGGACGTTCGATACGTCGAGGTATTCGTCGAGGTGCACCCTCCAATCGATGTCGAAGTTCGTGAATGCCGCATCGCAATCGATCCAAAGCAACCAATCGACGTCGATGGTATACATCGTCTCGGTGATGCGAAGTAGCTTCTCCCACTTGGGACTGTACTCCCTCGTCGTCGTCGTCGTCGTTCCGGATTGCCGGTTATGGAGCCTCGTCAACATGTTGATGCCGTGACGATCCGACGTCGTTCCTCCCGGTTGTGGCATCCTTTCCCTCGATAATATGCATATCGCGTCCCACCTGTCGCAATAGCGCCGCTTGTTGGATAAGGACGCATTTATGTACTCGTCATCGAAGCGATCGCCGGGTATGCAAACGGATATTACGGCCAACGTTCGATTTCGATTCGACGACGGTGACGACGATGACCCCCGGGAGGGGGGGAGGACGACGTCGTGGTCATCGCGCGTTCGTCGTCCTCCGCGATGGGACGACGGGATCTTGGCACAATCGAATTTATGCGTGGGGGCACGAGTCGGCGGACGCGTGCTGGTAGCGCGACGATGCGTCGATGCCCTCGTCGTCGATGATATCCTGATGGCGGTCGTCGTTTGGCCCGCATTGGGCCGCTTTCCGTGCGGTGGACGCAGATGGGGGATCGTCTCCCGCCTCATCGCGGGACGACGACGGGTGGAGGATGAGTCGATGAGAACGAAGAGCCACAGGAACGAAGTCGCGCATATGGCGAATGCGAGTATGAGAATGCATCGCCGTTTCCCGCCGCCCCCGCCGCACTGCGTCCTACCCCCGTCATTCCCATGCGTGCGATCGTCGTGGTCAATGCGATGGTCCTTCCCATTCTCCCCGTCGTCATCATCCCCGTCATTCCTCGCGCCAGCAGCGTGCGGGAATGACGACGAATATCCCCCCGGCCTTCTCCTTCGCGATGCCGGTGCGGATTGTCCCGCCGCCATCGATCGTTCCTCGCCAACGAACGATGCTTCGATGGTAGGTGCATGTGAGAGAGACACGAGATATCGTGTGTACTAGTTTAATTTAGGTGTTTTACGACCCCTCCACCCAATGGATTCCTACGTATAATATATACTAGAGACAGTTTTCACGCGTGTAAATAATTAAACCGCAAGAGTCCGTGATACCGTGACCATGTCGGCCGCCGGCGCACCTTTGGTTAAAGGCCAAACCGCGATAGGGGCACCTTTATCATGATATGTTCGACGCACCCTGCAAGAGGCGTCGGCTCATATCATGATTTGTGTGAGTGGAAGCACATCATACCTAGAGGTCGGGTTTGACCCTATAGATTTAAGCCACTGGTTTCATTCTTTTGGGGGATTAGCAGTGATGTCGCCGGCATTTCATGTCGCCTTTGTTATCCCCCCGACGTCGACGCCTTCCTTCTTCTCCTTCTACACACGTGATTTTTGTGTCATCGTTGCCGTCGCTGCCCGCGTTGCTCCTGCCAAGCACGGACTGTCACCGCCACTCGTTGTTGTCATTGTCGTTGTCGTTGTCGTTGTTGTCATCCCCGTCGTCATCGTCATCGCCCCCGTCATTTTCGTCATCATTGGTGCTTGCTTCGTCGCCGTCTACGCTCGCAGCATTGTCAACGTAGACGTTGTCATCTTCCTACCACTCAGCCAAATACTATTTGATTGTTATGTCGTCGATGTGATCGTCGCCGCCACACGCCCCTCTGCATGGTCGTCATAGTGGTCGTCTTCGGCATCATCTTTTGCGTCACGACGATCTGCCCCCTCCCCCCGCGCCGTTGCGCCTCTGTCTGGACCCTCTGCGTCTCATCACGCCGCCGCTACTCCGTCATGGCCCAACTGTCTGGTTGGTTGTTGTGTCGCGTGTCGCGTTGATCCGCAGCGCCTGGCTGCTGTGGCGCCCGAATAAGGACTCTAACGGCGGCTTTTGTCTTCTCAGGATCGACAATGCTTGTTGGTAACATTGTGGGGGGATTGTCGCACGGGCTTTACAGAAGAACCAGTGTAGATTAGCATGCGGTCGGTTGAACAAAGGACATCCGCAAACCGAATATTCTAATAGTGACATAGATGCGACCCTCGTTGATTTAAGGAGCAATAACTAGATAATAGGGTATTTTGCAAATCGTTTGACCCTTTTGGCCTGTAAAAAATTACACATTAATCTCGTACGTACTAGTTGCCAAAAATGAACAAGGGAAATGAAAAAGACACCGACGACATACAACTAGATCAAAGATCAGATGGACCGTAAAAGGTCATCCATAGTGCTTGTGAAACGTCACCCATCAGCACCATGACGAGCGGCGGCCGCGGGCATCGACCTCCCCTCCTATTCTTCATCGGCCTGCTACTACCACTCGCCCCCGTGGTCCATGGGAGGAGTGCACGTCATCATCATCCCTCCATCGTCGCAGGTCACCACGATACCGCCGCATTCCTCCGCCCGGCCCCGCCATCGTCGTCATACTCCCACGCCCCATCCGTCGGCGTCTTGTGCGTCGGCGGTCCGATGATGTCGTCGTCGTCGTCGTCGTCGTCGTCGCTCCATGCATCGTCATCGCCGTACATGACATCATCCTCGTCGACGTCATCGCCCCGAGAACTGATCCGCGAGGGCATGCGCTCCTTCCGCGCGGGGGACGTGTCGTCCTCCCTGTCGTATTTCGACATGGCCGACGACGTCGCTCGACCTCGCGGATCGCTAACGCCGTACCTTTGGCAGCGCGGCATATCCTACTATTACCTGAATCGATACGTCGAGGGACACGAACAATTCCGCATCGACGTGAATGTGAATCCCAACGACGTCGAGGAGATCGTGTGGGACGTCGCATGCCTGGCCAGGATGAGGACGAACGACGACGACGACGACGATCGCGATGTCGTCGCCGGGGAATATCCCCCGGACGGCATCATGGCATTGCCGAGGGGCGCGAGGGATGCGAGGAGGATCATGTCCGCGGTATATTCGCTCTTTCGGGGGGATGGCGCCACGGAGTGGGACCTGCGCAGGGCGGGATGCGACGACAACGCGTCCGCGAGCGACGAGTTCTACTCGCTGTTTTACCTCGGATTGTAGTGAGTTTTACCGCTTTTTTTCGTCCTTCTTTCCCACTCCCTTGCCGCGGCCGCCGGGGAGATTGACATGCATGGACGATTGCCCACCGACACGCGCACGTATCCTCCCTCCCCCCCCCCCTCTCTCTCACTCTTTCATGCAGCTGTGAAATACGCAACGAACCGACCAAGGCGGAAGCGTACATGAGAATGGCGTCGACGAGCGAATATGCAACCGGGATCGGTTCGGGGGATTACATGTCCTCGTGCTCGAAAGTTCATTGCATGCTACGAAATTGGGTATGACTATCACCCCCCCCCCCCCCCCCTTTTGTTTTGTTTTGGGGTTTCGGGGAAGGAATACAATCGGCGCGCGAGGGGGATTCTTTTTTTGGTGGGAGGGGGGGGGGAAGGGGCACGTGCCGGCGAGGGGGAGGGTGGGGAGGAAATCGATACGAGGAAGGAGGGCGCGAGCGCAGCCGCCCGGAGGTTTGGAAGCGACGGTATGCCCGATCGAGGTGGATCATAGATGGCGGTGCGATGCCTCGCGAGGGGTGGGGGGGGGGGGATGGTACAGGATGAATCGGAGAAAAGCAGGGCCACCCAACCCCATGCGTGAAACGACGAGCGTCGAAAACTTCGTACAGGCCGCATCCTCAACTTTCATCATCATGAGTCGCCACCTTCTTCTTACTAACGGTATGTAGCTCAGGGATAGGGCATTCAGGGTTGGCGGCTAACATGGAGGATGACTATCCGGAAACGATACACTCATTATGTGTTCAGTATGATAAAACATTAATTGGAGATAAAATCCAATCAAAATCGGAGACCGAGAAAGACGCAGACGCAATCTGATCCACCATTCCCAGCCCTTGGCATCCTCTCGATTGCAGACCATCGCAGTTCATGCCCAACGGGTGATCAAAAAGGATGATTGAATATCCATCTAAAAAACAGGATAAAATAATTGAGGATGATCATATGAAATCGCATTTTTTTTAAACGAGAAATTGATGTGGGAATAAGTGGGGACTGTAGATAGTATTGTCTTCGCCAGAGAATGAACACTAAGTACAAAAGAGGTTTGGTGCAAGCGTACGCTGGTCGAAAACATGTCAAAAGTAACATTTTACGAGTTTTTTAAGGTGACAAATTTTGTTTCCGTGACTCTACTTTTAGCTAATAATATGTTGCTTAATAGAAATAAATCATTTAAATGTTATCCACTAGTTTACCCACCCCAATTAAGTATCCTTCAGGTCCATTTGATGTGTCATACCCCTTTGTCATTGGGGGCCTTGCTGACACCCGAGCGCCCTTTTCGGCAGGTCGTTGTTGAAAAAACTCGGAAAAAAATCGCTGCATGCATGACCGATTTCATATATCTACCGCAATACTCATCTGATGGCCAGCAAGTATGGTGATTTTTAGTTTTTTTTTTCATGCGACCGTTAGACATGTACTGCGTATGGTCACATAGCCAGTAGAGAGATCAGTGAGGAGTGGAAATTAAAATTCCCAGTTTTACTGTTGAGAGTGCAACTGTGGCATGTGTATTGCCATGGAGATTAGACAAAAGGTTGTTCTAAGTATTAATGGCAATAGCGT
>JALLBA010000509.1:0-20461 GCA_036939675.1 Cyclostephanos invisitatus
TTTGTAGGCAGATCAAAGTGCGTACTTGCATACTTTATCACTAAGTATCCTCTAAATATCCACTTAGGATATTTACAAAACTGACGCTGATGGGCAAAAGTGTGATAAGTGTCGATCATGATTTTTCCATCGGAGGAGGCACTATCTACCTCAGCTGGTCTTATCGTTCAGGCTGCTGCCGTTGCCCGAGCGAGTGAATTGTTGGAGGGAACGAATCCATCACGCACACGCGGAACGTTTTTTCAGTCACGTAAGCGCCATTCTATTGCTGAGGTTTATGGTTGGATGGGTGAAAGAATTTTTCGACGTGCATTTCGGATGTCATACGACAGTTTCTGGCGTCTCCACTCCGTGTTGCTGCCCCATATTTTGACCATGACTGAAAGAGCACAAACGTACAAAAAAAAAGGAGGTAGACAAGGTGGCAATTTTTCGCTTCCCCACATTCGTAACGGAGAAATTTCTGCGAGCGTGCGTCTTGGTGCCGCATTGCGTTACTTCGCTGGCGGATCACCATATGACATCATGTGTGTCTTCTGTATCTCATATTCTGAGGTATTGAAGAGTGTATGGGTTGTTGTCGATGCGATTAACCACTGCCCTCAATTTCACATCAGTTATCCATCGTCCTTAGAAGAGCAGTGCAGAATTGCTGCTGAATTTTATTCTGCAAGCACTCCAAAATTCAGGAACTGCGCTGGAGCTATCGATGGCATACTTATCTGGACAGAGAAGCCCAGTCTCGCCGAAGCTAAGTCTGTGGGTGTTGACCAAAAAAAATTCCTATGCGGTCGCAAGCACAAGTTTGGTTTGAATTGCCAGGCAGTCTCTGACTGCCGCGGCAGAATCCTTGACATTTCAATTAAGTGTGGAGGTTCCTCTTCCGACTGCCTTGCTTTTGAGGCTAGCGAGTTGCACCGACGTCTTGAAAACGGCCTGATGCAGCAAGATGTAGGCAATGATAGGTTTGTACTTTTTGGAGATAATGCTTACTTGAACACACCGTACATGGCAACTCCGTTTACTAATGTTTCTGGTGATGCAAATCGAGCTGCCGAGGACAGTTATAACTTTTATCACTCGCAGCTTCGTATCCGGGTTGAGTGTTGCTTTGGAATGCTGGTACAGCGTTGGGGGATTCTAAGAATGCGAATGCCGCATGGCCTTTCGATAAAAAAAATCATAGCAATGATTAATGCATTGGCGAAGTTGCACAATTTTTGCATTGGAGAAATAGATGGTTACAATATAACAGGCGCAGGGAATGGTGGTGGAGAAGGGGGCCTAAATGAGGTTGGCCATCTTGCTCTCAACACTGACATTGACCTAGTCGGGATGGAGAACAGCGTTGGAGACGATGTAGGCATTGGAGGTGTAGGAGGTGGAGAACAAGAAGGTCCGGAAGAAGATGATGGCAAAGTCCCCCCCTTGCTCGATAGAGATGTTCATAATATTGAGTACAGTGAGCCTGGACACGTGGAATTGGCGTTTGATAACATCCACCAGAGTATCCCAGTGCCAACAGATTTGATTCATTCGGGTGAGCATTTCGTTGACGTGCCTGAAAGTTTCTTGCGCCGACATCGGAAAAATATGAGCACTGTAGAATTACCACGGACTAAGCTGTTCAATTTAATAGTCAATGGCCATTGGGAGAGACCAACACGACTTGAAGCTTATTATAGGCGGCGTAGTATATCGAGTACAAAATAAGCGTAAAGAATCAATCGAATAGAGTATACGCATTTAGAAATAAAACATTTATAAATTAGAAGGAGTACTATTGCTCTTTTTGGGTGTTTCCACTAATGAGTTCAACTCCTCCACATTCATGTCAATTTCATCTTCTATCCCATTAACTTCGCGCATAACTGCATCGATAATTGCCTGGTTCTGCATCGCTGGATCAGCCAATCTGATAACCATTCCCCTTTTATTATCCCGCAAGTCGTTAATTCTCCCACGAAGAAAATTAATGCGATTATCAACACGTTTCCTGTCCTGCTCTGCTAACGCCTGCTCACGATTCTTTTGCTGCTCAAGTGCTGCAATTTTGGCGACCTCCAACATAGTCTCTCCATGTTTCTCAATGCTCTTGGAAAGGGATGATTCCATAGAGTATGCGCTCTTCTTAGCCGATGACGATAAATCGTCTTCGTCGTTGGAACTCTTTCGCTTTCCCCCAATGGCATATGGAACTCCTGTACTCCCGTCCACAGATCCAACATCGTCATGTAGTTGTTGCATCGACGACTGAAAAAGGTTATGTTCCTCAAGCATTTCCCACAGGTAGAGGAGGTATGTTGATTTTCCATCAAAAAAATTACGACGATTATCCAGAGCTCGTTGGGTTCGCTTCTTCAAACGACCAAACCTGCGACCAACGCCGTCATAGCTATCGTCCTCCCCCTCTTCCCCCCCCCGCTCCTCATCACTGTCCCCCTCCTCGTTGTCCACCACTTCATCTTCGTCTAAAAAACCGCCATCACCCTGACCACTGCGTTCCCACCTCTGGATGCCACGCTTCAATGCCAAATTCATGGAATTCCATTTTTCCTCGACCTTTTCCATAGTGGCCGGTTGTAACATACTCACCGTATCAAACGATAGCGGAATTGGTCTCGCAAAATCGGAGTGAGTGTTCGGTTTAACTGAAGTTACCGGCAAGAACAAAGGGTCGTTCCACTTGTTTGCCACCATCTGCCAAACGTTCGATGCCAGCGCGGCTGGTGTATTTCGCTGTTCAATTGCCATACGACCACTGGGAAGATTGAGCCGACTTAGGTAAGCAGCTTTGATGTTATTGTCATCAATAATGGCATGAATTAAACGGAGGTGGGGGTATTTTCCAATCCAACTTCCACCGGGGCCTCCATCACCCCTCCTTGAAGCCGTTGCCCCAGGACCCACTACTGGCTCGAGCGATAAGCGCTGAGCTATTTCGATGAGTCGAGAAATGGTTGACATTATGAAATCCACCTCCTGAGCGTTCTTGATCGGATTCTCATTTAACCAGTTCATTGCGGTTGTCACCGTCCACTGTGACGGACGGGGATGTTTTTGATTACCAGCGGCAACACTGTGCCGCAAAACTTCTTCCCTCAACTCACCCGCTGTCATTTTAATTGCCGTTTTGCGAATGGCTGCACTCCAGGGAAGAACTGATGGATCGAATACTAAACTGCCATCGTCACGCTTCAGTCCAAGGCTCAAGAGGGCAAGTGCTTTCAAAGATCGACCTTTGTCAACAAACATTGACTCAGAATGATTCACAGCGCCTGTGGCAGCAGTGGTGGATGCGGGGGGAAGGGCATCTTCGAAGTCAATCCTTCGGGGAGTCTCGAGAGAGGAAGAGGAGGAGGAAGAATAGTCGTCACCGTCGGCCATGATCGAATGATTTTGAGGGTGTAATGTGATGGCAGGAAGAAAGTACTCAAAAGCCCTCGACCAACCCATCGCGATGAAGTTTCCGGGGGCGGGTGGCTCTTTATTATCATAGCCATGCCGCTAGACCCGGCGTTCGGCTATGCCATGGTGGTGTAATGTGATGGCGGGAAGAAAGTACTCAACTAGGTATGCAAAATTTCAAGTGTCGGGGTATGCATCTCGAGGCGGACCAGGATTTGGCGCGAACGAAAAAACATACCTAAAAAAGTACTTTTTTGGGTATGTTTTTTTGGCTTGAGGTATGTTTTTTTTGGCCTACAAAGGTAGTCTAAAGCCACCAGCCCATCCAGCGAACGGCCCTTTGGGACTTTCCTATTTCGCCAATCGCCGAGCTCCTGAACAGCCTAGAGAGGAGTATGCACGATACCTACTTACTAAGCAAATCTAAATAGGTAAATACGTACAGAGAGCTATGGAGAGAGTGCATTTCGTTTGAACCACCACGCACCAGCCGTTGCACACAAGCCTCATTCAACCGGATCACACTTTTAAGATAAGCCCGCCGCCACCCTCATTAATAATACGGAAGACCAGAGCTGAGCCCAAGGAAACCCCCACGTGAATGATGTTCAGCCAAGACGGGAATGCCGGTGAGTTAATCGATACACATTACGTGTCGAGTTCCTCGGGACGGTATTATTTTTCTCCTTCGCCTTGATAGTCATGCATTCCGTGGACGCGCCGCATCCATTGGCACACTCAATAATCCCCCCCCCCCCCCGTCAATAATACTAATATATTATTTCACCCCCTCGTTTCCCTCTGCAATACCACAAACACAACGATGCAGGAGTAAGCGATGGGGGCCCCCCCATGGTCGAAGAGGGCGACGATGACAGACGCGCGACGGCGCCGACGATACCAAATGCGGCGCCTTCGTCCGCCATCGACGAAGAAGACGAGACGACGACGCCCCCGGTGGTGACCACTCCGCGCGTCGACGGCATCGACGACGCCGAGAGGAAAGGTGGGGACCGCGTCTCGGGGAAGGGGGACGACGACTCGTCGCCTCCTCCCCCGCCTCCTTCGGACACCGATGACGGCGACGTCCGGTGTCCCCGGTCGACGTCCTCGCCCACCCCTCCAAAGAGGGGGGGGGCGGGAGGAGATGGAGCGCATCGCCCATCGTCGCCGTCGCACGAGGCATCGACGACCTCCGTCCGGGATGCTGCTCCCCCGGCGGCGTCCTCCGGATCCCCCCCCGCGTCGTCGTCGCCTTCGCCGTCGCCGGCCTCCGCCCCCGGGAAAGGGTGGGCGAAATCATCCTCCCCCGTGCCGCCCAAAACGACGATGCCGTCCGTGGACCTGGAGCGCATCGCCGACGTGCGCGGAAAGGCATTCGCACGCCTCCCGTCCAGGGGGAGCGTGCAGGGCCATGGCATCGATGCCGCCGCCGAGACCGGCGGAGTCAAGGCCTCCGAGGACGCTACCGAGAAATCCATCGCTGGCGATGACCGACATTCCACGAGCGCCGACGGGGGAAACGCCGCGTCGGCTGGCGGCGATGTCGTCGTCGCCGAGGACGGGGACGGCGGGGTGGCGGGGGATTCGGCCGCTCCACCGGCGAAGGTGGGGTTCCGTCCCAAGATGCCGAGGAAGAGATCGTCGATCATGTTCTCCCCTCCGTCCCTATCGCCGAACGACGGATCGTCATCGATCGGACTCGAAGGACGACGGCATGATAGGGAAGAAGTGGAGCCATCGAGGATACGCGGCTCATTGTTAATCGATCCTGCGGAATATCACTTGAAGGTCTGTCTGCCAAGAAGGCGAAAACTAAACGCGAGACAACACAAAGCGCTGAGGGTGATGAACAAGCGAGTCGAGGGCATTTACGGTTCCGATCCGAGCGAACGACGTGGTAGTTCCCTCGCCGCGTCATACACGCGCGGACAGAGCGGCGATATCAGTAATAGCCGTCCAACCAACCTCGGAGGCCGTGGTGGAGTCTGGGATGGCAAGGCCAGGAGAGATTCGGGTTTTCCCTTGGATGTCCGCGATGGGTTATCCATGGGCGGTAGTATGTCCTTGACCGCGACTCCCGTCTCGACTGGGAGGGATAATTTAATGAGCTTTATGCCGGGCATGAGCCCCGCGATTGATCCCAGATTCTTGTCGAATCAAATTGGTATTCGTGGTCGCGGTGATTGTCGCGACGGGGTGAACGAATTCAGTGACATGATGAACAGGAATCCAGAGTTGTTCGAACACATGCTGAGGATGATGAAGGCTACTGGTGGTGGCCTAATGATGGGTAATGGGCCAATGGGCACTAACGGCATAGGGGGGATCGGTGATCTCAGATATGGTCAGGAAGCGCCGATGAACACGTTGCCAATGCCTGGCGATGGCTATCAATATGGACGGAGCGATAGCAGCGCCGACATTAGGAAGTATTTCAGTGATGCGCTCTGTGGTGCCCGTGGAAATGTCAGCACGATGGGTAACGAATCCCCCCATCTTCCCCCGAAATCGCCCGGTAATCCAAAGAAAACATTCTTGCAGCGCGAGCGTGTGATGGACATGGAAATGCGCACCCACATGAGGGAAGCCCTTTTAAAAAAGGGCATGGATACCACGAATCGCGTGAATCTGCCGTCGTTGACGAGTCCCAGGGAAGGGCAAGGAACTTTTGAGGACTTCAATCGAAACGTCATGTGTATGGATGCTACCGATCTCATGGCCGACACTGTCCAGAAGAAATCTACTATAACAAGCTTGAAGTCGCTTGGAGATGAAATCCGAGCAACCAAGAAGAAGATACCCCCACCTCTTCCCAAGAAGTCAAAGAAAACCAAATTCGAGGCGAATGCGGTGATAGAAAATTCAACACAAGAAGAACTGAAAGCCACCATTCTCGCTGTGATGGGACTGCCCGACAAACCTAAGCGTCCATTTTCCCTCTACAATCTTTTCTTTCAATTAGAGCGTGAATATATTTTGAATGAAATCCGCGAGGGCCGTAAACCATCGAATATAGAAGGAGGATTGCCTGTGGTAGCTAATCGCACGGGGAAATCGACAATCACGTCTATTCAACCAAGTGATCCCGACTACTTTCATGACCCCGACATACCAGCACGCTACTCGCACCTAAAGCTCGAGAAACACTGGTACTCCGTAGGACACAAGCAGAAACGTAAACATCGCAAAACCGATGGCTCCTGCAGCTTCATGGAATTGACCAGAATGGTATCTGCATATTGGAAAACCATTGATGAAACAGATCCCTACATCAAGGAATACTGTCAGAAATTGGCAGGGGAAGAATTGGTAGTTTACAAGAGGGAAAATGAAAAATATAAGAAAGCCGTGAAAAAGGCAGATGAAAAGGTGAAGGAGAACATGAAGGTGACTGAGCTGGCGAATTTGAAAAGGAAAGCAGATGAATGCGCATCTGAGCTTACGAAAAAGATGAAGAAGGCTGTAGATGAAGATACTTCCGAAACCAGCAGAGATTTGACTAATTCTAAAGGAAGACCCTTTAATCCTGATGATCAAAACAACCAGAATCCGTACAATGGCAGAGATCACCTTGGAAGAATCGGCAATTCGATGGATGGAAATGGCTTTAATATGGGTGGAGGTGACATGTCCCGCTATGCGGAAATGGCAAGGATGAAAGCCTCTTTCCCTGGATTTTCGGTTGGTGGTGGTAGAAATGACGTCATCCCTCGAGGAATGCAAGCCACCGCAATGGAAGCACGCATGGACGAATCGCGCATGACAGCCGATGTGCGTGATGGCCGCGGTTGGGGTGGTGACGAAACAGCCATGCGAATGCAGGAATCCTCCCGAATGACCCATGCAAGGAAGCCAACGGAGGATCAAGAAAAAGACTACTACGAAGGCATTAACATGCCTTCCGACATTAAGCAAAAATTCGCCGCTCTGGCCGAGGCCGAGGCGAGGCATCGCATGCAGATTGAAATGCAGAGCGTCATGATGGGTAACAGGAACAAGGGAAATGGCGCCTGGCGAGGAATGGATCGCGTCATTGATGATCGGTATGAACAAGGTGACGGAATGAGAGGGATGCCGCGGGGCTTGACATCGCCCAGGAGCCGCGGACAGAATAACGTTCCACAAGATTTCGGCGGTACATCGTTAATGCATAGAAAATTCATGGACACGTTTGGAATGGACTTGTCGGGGGGCAGAGGGGTTGGGAATGTGCCAACTAATCGTCCTCACGATGGGGATGCGGACAATCCTCAAGAGCAAGAGTTCGATTTAGAAGTTGATCAATTCTTATCGACTTTGAAGGAGGAGATCAAAGAGAATCGCAGGAAGCAACTCATGTCCGTAGGCGGCAGTAGTGGTAGTTCTGTCAATGCCCCTTTCATGCGTGGTGGCGGTGGCGGTGCGTCCGGCTTGGGCATGGAAGGAGGCATGCCAGGAAGGGGCGGAATATCGCCAGAGATGATGAAGCATATTATGGCAATGAACTCCGGTGGCGTGGGTACGGATGAAATCTCTCCTGAAATGATGAGGAATATGATGGGAATGAACAACAAACATATGATGGACCAAATGATGAGGAGGTTCAGCAGCGGTTCGTTTAGTTATAATAACAGCGTCGGGCAAAGCCCGTATCATCCCAGTAAGCGCATGATGGATGAATTGTCACGTAGGCAGGTGGGCGTAGGCGGTACAACCCAGATGGGGGCGTCGATGCCCCCGCCTCCCCTATGGATGAATGACGACAAACGAAGGCAACGCCAGGGGAGACAAGGTGGGACCGGGCCTGTAGATGATAATCCGGCTTTGCCGGAATATGGATGGAAAGATGAAGGGTCCTGAATTAGCGATAGTATTAACTTTTTATGTATTGTAGCAGTGTCAGTACCATAACTCCCATCAATCCTCATCAACCTGAAGTGACTTCCCCCCTTTCCCTCGCTGCTATTGCATCATACATTGCTATGATACCCCCCCCTCCCCACCGCCCCCTACACAAACTCACATCACCAACTCAACAACAAAACAACAACACACTTCCCCGCATCTTGTGTCGAGGATTTTTCAAATCCTCCGACGAAATCACTTCAAGTACCCCCCCTCCGCCGCCTCCATCCTCCTCCTCATCCCTCCTTCCTCCTCCTCCTCGATACGATCTCCATGGCCCAATCCCTCCCGATATCCGTCCTCCATTTGCCCATCGTGCCATCGAAGAAACCATCCAAGCTCGATACGCTGCGATCCCCCTCGTCCTCGTATTCCAACGCCTGCAATATCATCTCGATCTTATCCAAATCCTTGACCAATTTCGATTCCAACGTACTGCCCGATTCGTATTCCACCCACAAATCCATGAATTCTCGTCCGCCCAAATCGTCTCCCAGCACGTTGCGCAAATTTCCCATCGCGCGTAATTCGCGTTCGTGCTTGTCGTCGTCGGACACGCCGCAATGCGGGGTGATGTCGCCCACGATGCACTCCGCGAGGTCGTGCACGATCGCGAGCTTTATGCACCTGTTCGCATCGAGGGGCGGCGGCGCGTCGTGCGTTGACGACGACGACGACGACGACGACGACGACGGTCGGGATGCGATCATCGCCATCAGCGACATGCGGTACATGTGATCGGCTATCGATTCAGGATGGGACACGCCGGATCGCACCCAACCGGTGCGTTTGGTCGTCTTCAACTTGCGAGTTAGCGTGAGGAAGTCGATGGCGCGGGATGCCTCCGACGACGACGACGACGATGCTGCCTTCCCCGCCGACACCCCCCCCTCCTCCTCCTCGGATGTCGATGCGGAGGGGAGGGCAATCGCGTGCGTGGAGGGTGGGAGGAGGGAGGGGGAGGAGGAAGGATGTCGATCGGACATTATTGCTACTATGCTCCTCGAATGATGATGAGGCCCGGGGTGGTACGGTACTGTTTTTACTTTAGGACGGGGGCTCGATAGTGCGAACGCGGCGGCGGTGTATGTCGTAGCGAGGAGCGAGGGCATCGTCGTCGCCGATGTTGTGCTCTATCATCACCTACCTATCACACAGACACATGAATCTCTCTCGTTCATCAAAATGAGAAATGAAGATTTTCTCGTGGTGTGCCGGACAGACGTGCCCCGAAACGACCAAGAAGTATCCAGTCTCGTATGTAGGTAGGTAGGACGTAGATCCTACATTACCTACATAGATACTCCTATTGCTTAGGAACATGACCGCGACGACGACGACGACGATGACGACCGCCGACGGCAAACGACGGAGGTTGGACCTGTCGTCTCGCAGTCGTCGCAGTCGCAGTCGCAGTCGTAGTCTCAGCAGTCGCGGAGGAATCGACGGAAGAGGGCGGCACGATTCGCAACCGGTGAGCCAGCGCGACGTTCGGGTGGAGGAGGTTGATGACGACGACGACGACGATGAGCTAGATCCCGTCGCATCCTCCTCCTTCCCGGGACGTCGTTTGGACATCGTCGACGTTCACGACGTCGACGAAGACGACGTCGCGGGCGAGGAGGGGGGGGAAATGGATGGGAACGATCGCGTCCGCATCGCTCCGTCACCCGCCGAGTCCATCGGGCCGCCTCACGCGACCCCACCGACGTCCAAACCCTTCTAAAAATTAATTCACAATTCAATTATCACTCTGTGGGTGACTGAATGAATTATTCAATTGTTAAATGGAGTTGAATACATTAATTTGAATGTTACATCTGAACAATTCAAATAATTCAATTAATTCATATGAACAATTCAAATAATTCAATTAATTCAAATTAATTCAACACACATTAGTACCAATTCCTACGTCGATATGCTATGTAGAAATACTACTAGGACTTTGACCACCGCCCACCTCCTCCCTTCGATCCTTCTCCATCACATCCCGCCTCTGTCCTGCTTCAGTTTCCTTCTTCCTTGCAATGTTTGCATTCACCACATCTTGAAGTCCCCATAGTCGGCTGTTGTATTTCAAGTACATGATTAACTCAAAAACATAGGGTGACAAGGAAGAGCGATGTTCAGTTAAAACATGTCCAGCCATGCTCCAAACACGTTCAACCTCAGCAGCAGAGCCCAACACACAATGTTTGATTGCAGGATCATAGGCTGACTTGTGAAGATCTGACTCCGCTACATCAGCTTGTCGCTTGCGATCTCGATTCATTTGTTCCAACACCGAGAGGATCGGTTCATAAAGATCCGATTGTTTATCCTCATCCCCGACATTTTCCGCACCACCAAGCTTCCATGGTTTGAGTTTACTGGCTTCATTCTCAGTTAAGCTTGCCTCGTTGTTTGACTGCACCTTAATTATAGCACGAATTAAAGAAGCGTCAGAGTCAAATTTATTTCCAACTTTAATCTTATCTGGGACAAGCCTGAAAATGAAGGCGAACATCAAATTTTGGTTTGTAGTGTCAGCAAAAGAAATCACACTCAACAAACCTAATAGACTTACTTGCAGTGTTCAAAGTCATGTCCTGGTCCAGTGTTTGGACTCCTACCCTGTGCTGCGAGTGTTGAAATTGCTTCACATTGAAACTGACAGTACTCAAGTGTTGCCAAACTTGTTTGCATGTTGACAGAAGCACGCTTTAGCTCAGTAAGATAGGGGAGGTGCTTGTTTATTTTTGCAGTGAAACCCCTTGATATGGTTTCGTCGCTCAAGTCCCGATCGGGATGTGATAGAATAACCTCTCGAATGGTTTCACCCAATGTCACGTGGCTGGCGAACAAGCTTTCCATAGAGTTCCAGCGGGTTGCCGCTTGAAGTTTGAGCTTCTTGGGACACGTCACCTCCTCCATTAATTGAATGTTTTCCAGCTCTGCGCTTAGCTTGTTACTCGCCTTGATCTTCCTGTGGAGATCTTGCGTCTTTTCTGCCAGGTCTGATAGTTCACTACAGTTCTTCTCCATGTCTTTGCATGCGAGATTCAAGCAGTGATTTCGGCACGCAATGTGGCATATTTTCAAGAGCGCGGCGATTCTGGGATTAAGATTTGTACTGTCGCAAACTTGTCCAATAGCAAACTTCGAGACATCAAGTTTTAGATTAGCAAAGGTCTGCTTGATAAGCACAACGTGAGCCTCTGCATTAAAAGTTGTTGCAGTCTGGAGTGCCATTGCTGACAAGTAAAAAAAGAAATGATGCGTAATAGTTGAACAGTGAAACCAATTTGCTAAACGATGATGAACTCACTATCAGTATCGTCATCATTATCCTCCTCAAGGTGTGGAAGCGTGGTGCATGTTAGCAAAGTAATTACTGGCTCCATTATGACTAGACCCCTGCGATCGCGCTTAGCGGTAGAAACCATGTAAGATGCCATGATGGCAAGGTAATGCCGTGCAAATTTACTCCATCCATCATGCATGATGATACCCTTCTTCCCGGCCATCTCAGATGCAACTTTCTTCTCAACAATCAAGGACAACTGAAACATGACATCCACAACTGTACTATAACTTGTACCTTCGCAGTTCAGGCATAAACAAAAGTCTTTATCCTTGAGCTTTGTGATGGGGACATTATGGATGCACACAAGCTTCATCCATGTATGCAGGGCATGGTCTTGGGTGGTAGTAGGATTGACGTTGAACACACCAAGTAAGTCACTCTGTTTCTTCACTTGACCGCCAGAATTTGCCACACCGGCACCAGCACGAATCCTTGACTCCCCAACAAGAGTTTTAATTTCGTTCTCACTATAGTGCGTGCGGATGTGATTTACCACATTGGTGTAGTTCGAAGGAGTAATACTCAAAGTGTGCCTTTTACAAGCTCGCACTCCACATTCAACATAGAATGGCAGCTGGTGATTGCCAGGATTGTCCGCGTCGTACTGCGGATTACATTTGAACCCTTCAGGAAAGAAAGTGTAGAAGATATCCTTTCCTGTAATAGGACCATCAACAACCTTCGTCGGTTGGGCTCGTGCTTTCTTCCGCTTTGAGCTCATATCACTGTCTAATTGGGGTGATCAAAACAAGTGTGGAAAGTCAGGACTAAATGGCATGACGAGGAATAGTGAGGCACTAGTTTAGGCTGCCGACCAACCAACCGACCGACCAACCAACCAACCGACCGAAAACCGAGTCCAAGGGCGCGGGACCGAGTCCAAGGGCGCGGTGTGTCGATTGTCCCAAATGACTGGCAGATCTCCTTCCATTTCCGCGCCCGGCAAAAAATCGCCAGCGCTTCCGCACAACTCCGGTTCCTCATATTTTTTTGCAAACAACGCCGACCGACAAGTCCACCTCAAAATTGGGGTCGGCGTCCTCCTCGTTGCTGGTGGTGGCGGAAAAAGGTTGATCGGCGTGGTGGTCGGCTTCGGACGGATTGTCGGGGGCGACCAATGATCAACGACAACTAAATATCGCCCCGGGGGCGACCGACAATCGAAGTGGTGGTCGGTGCTCTCCCTCTCGTCACTGGTGGTAGCAGAAAAAGCTCAATCGACGTCGTGGTTGGTGTTGGACGGATCATCGGGGTCTACCAACGATTGACGACAACTAAATCTCGTCCTGGGGGCGACCGACGATCGACGTGGTGGTCGGCAGAAAATTGGGGTCCGCGCGTCCTCCTCGTCGCTGGTGGTGGCGAACGAAGCGCGATCGACTCGACGTGGTGGTCGGTGTCGGACGGATTGTCGGGGGGGACCACGATCAACGAGCGTCCTCCTCGTCGCTGGTGGTGGCGAACGAAGGGCGATCAACTCGACTTGATGGTCGGTGTCGGACGGATTGTCGGGGGGGACCACGATCGACGAGCATCCTCCTCATCGCTGGTGGTGGCAAACGATGCGCGATCGACTCGACGTGGTGGTCGGCGTCGGAAGGATCGTCGGGGGCGACCACGATCAACGAGCGTCCTCCTTGTTGCTGGTGGTGGCGAACGAAGCGCTATCGTCTCGACGTGGTGGTCGGCGTCGGACGGATTGTCGGGGGCAACCCACGATCGATGAGCGTCCTCCTCATTGCTGGTGGTGGCAGAAAAAAGCTCGATCGACGTGGTGGTCGGCGGCGGAAGGATTGTCGGGGGCGACCCACGATCGACGAGTGTCCTCCACGTCGCTGGTGGTGGCAAAAAAAAGCTCGATCGACGTGGTGGTCGGCGTCGGAAGGATTGTCGGGGGCGACCCACGATCGACGAGTGTCCTCCACATCGCTGGTGGTGGCAGAAAAAAGCTCGATTGACGTGGTGGTCGGTGGTCGGAGTCAGACGGATTTTTGGGGGCGACCCACGATCGACGAGCGTCCTCCTCATCGCTAGTGGTGGCGGAAAAAGCTCGATCAAAGGTCGGCGTCGGACACATTGTCGGGGGCGACCACGATCGACGAGCCTCCTCCTTGTCGCTTGTGGTGGCGGAATGGTGGTGGCGGAAAAGCTCGATCGACGGTCGGCGTCGGATGGATTTTTCGGGGGCGACGACAACTGAATATCGCCCCAGTGACGCGTCGGTCATACTCCCTCAAAATTGCTCGTGGTGGCGGATAAAGCGCGATCGACATTTGACAAGCCCCCTGGGAGAAGACGGGGCACAAAATTAGGGACACAGACTTACCTAAACTGGGATTGTGTTTCGAGCTCCCTGTTGATAGAGGGGGGGAGCGAGCGGTGCGGTGCCATCAATTAGAAATTGGAGGGGATATTATGGGCGAACTAGCCTGTTAGTTGGGGGGGGGGGAGGGAGGCTCTGGGCCGGTGTGATGTGAGGTGGTGAGTGGAGGGATGCACACTCTTCCTCGGTACCATACCAAGGACAGACCAACAACTCTCGCATGAGAATTAATTCTTCACCTCAAAAACAATTGAATCATTAATTCTTCTGCTCAAAAACAATTGAATTAATTCTTCAGGTCAGGAAAGTGACAAGAATGAATAATTCAATTGTTCATGGGGCATCGAATGAATTAATTCATTTGAATTATATTTAAATTAATTCACATTCTAATTAATTTTTAGAAGGGTTTGCCGACGTCGTCGTCGTCGTCGTCGTCGTCGACGAGGGCGACGACAACCGCGGCGGCGGCGGCGCGATCGTCGAATGCGATTCCGAACGCGAATTCGCCGTCGAATTCGCATTCGCATCATTCGCAATCGCATTCGCCGCAATACGCCCCTCGATCGTCGGCGTACGTTCAGCACCTCGCCGAGGCGTGCCATCTCATCGCGAACGACGGACGATGGCGCACATCACACGACGACGATGCGACCTCGTCGCGCATGGCGGAGGAGGCGGAGGCGAATGAGGAGGCGGGTGGACGTCGATGCTTCCCGTGCGATGGTCGCGATCGCCGCGGGGATCGATATCGTTCGACTCGTCGATGTCGTCGTCGACCTCGATCCGAGCTTTTCTCGTGGGAGATGGGGGACGACCTATCGGCCGTATCGGCATTCGCATCCCTGTACGACGACGACGATGACGACAAACGATCGATGGGAACGACCGACCAGGGAAAGGCAGATGACGGGGATGACGACGACGAGCACGAAAAAATCGCCAATCGCCTATATCGCGAGAATGGGGAGGAGGAGGAGGGGGGGGATGGGGAGATGGGAGATATCGCCTTCGATGGGGCCATGTACCTTTACAGTCGAATGTACCATCGCAAGGGTCCGTGGTTCGACTTGGCCGATATGTACGATCGGTATTACGCTCCGCCGAAAAGAAAAGCATCCGATGTAGGAGGAGGGGGGAGGTCGTCGTTGTCGTCGTCGGAGGGGGAGCGCACGGAAATGGACGATGCGTCGTCGGTTGTCGATCGCAACGACGGCAGCGGGAGAGACAAGAATTTCGCGGATTTCTTCGCCCCCCGATCGTCGTCCCGTGCGAGATACGACGGTGGACGAGCCGATCTCCGTCGTAGCGACGATGGCCTTTCCTCCCATGCAATCGCCCTCCGTCGTCTATTCGACGATGTCCTGCGTCTATTCTCCATGGGACTCATACGGGCGTTTAAATCGGAATACGAGTGCGGCGTCGTCGTCGGTACTGTATCGACCGGCGGACGCGGCGCGCTCCTATCGGCAGATGAACGACGGGACGTACTCCGTCGTCTCGGCGGGGGGAAATCCCCCAAGTTGATGAGGGCTGCGTCGTCATCCTCCGGCAAAACCAACGGTACCGACGTCGTCGTCGTCGCCGCCGCCGCCGGTACGAATAACGAGATTCTGAACCAAATGCAGAGTCAACGGTCGGTACTATCGTCCTTCGCCGGTCCATCCTCCCTCGGTGGATATGCGAGGGGAAATATCCTTCCTGTCATAAAGCACGTCGATCGGGTGATATTATGCAAATTGGCAAGTAAGGTGGCATCGTCCGCGAACGGAGGTATGCGCACATCGGACCTAGACGATATCACGAGGATCGTACATCGCACTTGGTCGTCGGCGTTGTCGCGCCACGATTGCTGCGGAGCGACATGCCCCGGCGACGGTGGCTTCGTGACTGCCTTTCGCCTGCGCGAGGGGCCGTTGAGGACGCTGCGACGGTGCATGCGACTTTTCTTATGTGCCGGGGGCGGACCGGGATCGATGCGGGGGGACGGCACGAACGGTTGGATCAGCGTCATGGACGGCGACGAGTCGGGCGTCGATTCGCGACGCTCGTTGTCATCGTCCAAGTGGCACAATGTCGTCTACCCCGGGCTATCCTCTCGCTTGGGCCTGGAATATTACGAGTTCGGCCGCTACTATGATCATTTCCGATTAAGGCCCAACAGTTCGATGACTACCGTTAGAGGACCGTTCTCTTGTTACTGTGAATTTCGATCATGGGAGTTAGGCGTCGAGATCCGAAGTTTTATCGACCAGGCCAATGAGACTTATGAAATCGAAAGGCAGGCACACCGGCAAAGGGAGAGGCGGCTATCAAAACTAAACAGTCGCGAGTGCTCGGAGGAGAAGTGGCGGGTTGGTTTCAAGGATGAGGAGGCGAGGAATGCAATGATTCGTTTTTTGAACCGCGATGGGTGTGTTTTGCTTACAGAGGAAGGACGCAGAGATGTTGTTACGAGCATTTTAACGCTATGTTTCAACGAGACACACTCGCGGAACGACGTGGTTCCAGACTTGGCGGTCAACGCTGTGCTTTGTAATGTTGAAAATGATATCCAATCGTTCTCGGATACTAAATGCGATGATGATTGCGATGGTTTCATATGCGATACAGAGAGATTGATCGCTGCGACTGCTGTTATTTGTCACAGAGTTCTGCAAAGACGAATTAAGCATCCTAGCGCAATGTTATTGTCACTTGTGGAACGGCCATGGCTGAGGCATTTGTGCTTCGATTCAATATTGGCTTATATTTTATGGGATTGCATTCCAATACTTGAACGAAGGGGTCATTATTCGATCGCCGTATCAATATTGCAAACGATTCTCTTGGGGCAAGAAATACGCGACATTTCTGATAGTTGCATTCAATTGTCCGCGTCAAGTCACTTCCTGGCTGGAATGAAATCCAAACCGTATGTGGAATGTTTTCTCCCTAGGAGGAATCGCGGCAAAGCATGTGAGCGTCTGCTAATCGACATGGCACATGCAGGTCGGCAAAAAAAATCGTTGTCTGAGCGAAAGTCCGAAGAGAAGAGAAAGTCGAAAAAAGGCAACAAATCACGCATCGCAATTGAGCAAGCAGAGCAGTCGCCACTCAAATTGCTTTGCAAAGCTCTTTTGAGCGATACAGAGAGTATTCCATTTTGTTCTTTGCGAAACCTTGCTCGTAGGTCGTCGGCGCCGTTACCGCAAACCGAGGAGAGATGTGCACTTTCTATTCGGCCAAGTGGCGATGACTGGAGTCCAAAAACTGACAGCGCAGTTGCAAACGCGATTATGAGTGATAGCAGCAATACGGAAGTTGGCAAGCGCTGCGCCTTTGTTGGGTGGGAAATGCATGACCACGTAGACGAGATGGATCAACATCGGAGTCTCAATGTAGAAGAACTGGCTATGGAGGAGTATCATTTTGGTCGTCTTCCATGTGACGAAGGCGATGGAGAAGTAGCGAAAGGCCAGTGGGTAGGGTGGCATAATGAAGGCGGCCATGCCAGGGCGTTGTTTAGAATATTGTGTTTGCATCATTTGATGGAATTCAGCCCTCAGAATGCACTTGTACTAGACGAGCACACCACTGTCATTCTGACGCCGTATCAAAACAGCCCACATGATCTGCATGTGGGCAGTTTCAGAGCATTATCTGGATCTCCGGTCCGAGGTTTCTACGAGCGACGTCGCGGTGCAATTGAATCATTCTTGTCTGATTTGACGCAGTTAGATGCATGCGGTATCGGGGACAGAATTTACGAGGCTGTCAAGCAACGATGGGACCGTCACAAAAGTGACCAATCCCGGCTGAAGGACTCTCGTCTACTCAAAGATGTGACAGAGTTGAAAACGCTGTCATTGATTGGGCACGCACTTGGTCCCGTAACCCTCAGTCGAATATTCCGTGCACTTTGTTTCGACTACAGGCATTGGAGTGGAGGTCTCCCAGATTTATTTTTGGTTAGGGCTAGATATGATTACACATCGCCCAGCGGCGATAATTCTGTTTCTTTTGTACAACTCGCCGATTGGATTGGCGAGGGGTTCTCTCATAAAAAAATTGAATCGAATATTCGTGAGAGCCACATCAGTATGTTGACAGATAGAGACGATGAATTTTTGGGGCAACCTAAAAATGCTGATGGTTTGTCTTCACATAACCAATCTTCTACCAGGAAAAAGCAAGGGGTCGCAAACTTTCAGCTTCCTTTTTTCCCAGAGAAGTTAGAATTTGTGCATGACGGAAAAAGTATAACGGTCGATAGCATGTTTGTTGAGGTAAAATCAGCAAATGACAGACTTTCAGAGAGGCAAGAAGATTGGCTCTCAATGTTGGAGCCCAATGCCAGAGTATGCAAGTTCACCTCTGCAATTGGTAAAGAACAAAAACTCTAAGAACTTGTTTTGGCTGCCCAAGTCCGAATGGATGTATCCTTGTTGTCAGGATGATGCACCGATGCTACGTCAATTATGATCTCATTTACTTGCAAACTCAGGTCACTCACCATATAAGACACAGCACCTCCTGCCTGAATTTGATTGATGCTTCCGCATGGTTGTGACATACGAACACGAGGCTTGTTATGTCCTGGCGCTCAGAGTCGGATCTGATGCAGAATAATCTTGTGAAGTACTTACTATCCTCCTTCATTTTTTGAATGTGGGCCACTGTGTTAAAAAGCAACGCCCAGAATTTGAAAAACGAGAATGACAATTTCCAAAAACACCCGCATGGCCCCAACCTTTCTCCGCTATAATTAGAGCGCAATGGCGGATGCTGTACGCCCCACCCTCCTGTCATTGAATACCGAGGATCCCCTCTTTGGCCTCACGAGCGCCCAGGTTGAAGCATCTCGTGAAATCTTCGGCAGGAATGAGCTTGTCATTCCCGAGACCCCCCTTTGGCTTTCATCAATACGTTGGGTTCTTGGTGAGATTTGTCACCCCTCCTACTGTGCGCCTGTTTGTTCCTGCATCTAATTTGATTTCTACCAACCACTCATAAACGATCTCGGTCACCGACAGCCCCTCCTCATTGAAATCGCTGCCCTGGTCAGTTTGTCAGTAAGAGATTGGGCCGACTTTGGTATTATTGCGGCCATGCTCTTTGTGAACGCATGTCTCGGATTTCGCGAGGAATACCACGCCAAAAAGGCGTTGGACGAACTCACAACCAGCTGGAAAGTGAGGTTGCCACTCGACGGGAGGGAGAGACCATGGTCATGAGTGTGAAGGACCTGGTTCCGGGAGATGTTGTTCTTTTGGTGGGCGGTACCATTGTCCCGGCCGACATTCAGTGGTTCAAGGGTGACACTGTTTCAGTTGACACTGCCCCATTGACCGGAGAGCCCATTCCTCGCAAATATCCTGGACAGCATGGAGATGTCATCCTCACCGGCACCACCATCATGGTGGGAGAGTGATATGGTCGTGTCCTAAGGACGGGGACCAACACAGAAATCAGTCAAGCGCAGGCGGACGTGTTAAAAGACAAGACTGTTCGTGGTGAGTGTCACATCTATCCGTCAGTATGTACCGAATCACGTCTCTCCGACAGCGAGCCGTGACCCCCCCACCCCCCATTTGAAAAATGATATTGCATCTCATCATTTACACATATCGTATTCGCCCTTCGTTGTCCCCGATTCCTCCCTTCTGTTCGCCATCGCCGTCCTCGCCATACCCATCCCACCACCCGTCTCGCCATCCTTCCCTCTCGCCTTGATAAACGCGACGCCAGTTGTGTCTGTTTTCCAGAAAAAGATAATGACGGTTGTGCAAGTTCTTGTGACTACAAGTCTAGTCCTGGTGATTGCAGTATTGTTGGTGGAGGGTATTGTCTATGGTGGATTTGAGAAGGATCAAGTGCGTGCTTCGATCCTTGATGCTGTGAGCTACTAAATTTATTCCTATCTTAATTCTCTTAATGTTCTTATTTCTCTCTGCTATCTTCTCACCCATGAATGTTCAACACCATAGCTTTCAAATTTGATCGCATCTATTCCCATCGCTCTCCCTCTAGTATTACAAGTTAATTTAGCCCTTGGTGCAAGCTTCCTTGCGAAGCACTACCATGCAATTGTGACAAGCACCCCCACACTTCAAGACATCACGTCGATGTCCATGCTCTGCAGTGATAAGACTGGAACGTTGACCACAGCGAACATGTCAATCATCGATGAGAGCATTTATGCTGCAGAGGGTTTTACGAATAACGACATAATCATGTACACATTCTTGTGCAGCAATGCAGATAAAAATGACGATCCCATCGATCGAGCAATCGTCACTGCCTATGCAAGATCTGCTGTCTGCAGTAATGGCTTCGTGCAGACAGAAATCATCGGATTCAACCCGAATGTGAAGCGAGTCGTGGCATTTGTGAAGGATCCATCAGGGAAGAAATTAACCATTGCCAAAGGACTGCAGTACCCAGCCGTATGTATGCATAGACCAAATAGGGCAGTCATGCACACGACTGAATGTCCTGCACGCTGATGCAGT
>JALLBA010000510.1:0-17106 GCA_036939675.1 Cyclostephanos invisitatus
GTGCGTGCGGCTGCCCCGATAGTTAGGGTTGAGTGTGGTTGGGGGGTTGGGTAGTTGGTCTAGTTACAGTAACTAAAATCGCTAATTTTTGAACTAAAAATATTTTTTTAGAGTGGAAACGACGGACAGAAAAAGAGTGGCAGATAATAGGAATTAGAACAAGACGACTATCTCTCGTCCCCCGGCGACGACGTTACGTGTTCCTCAGCAGATGACGGACGGGCAACCCCCCGCGGAGGACGGTATCGAGAGAAGAGACACGTTAGGATCGGCGCGTCGCGACGCCGACGATGCATCGCCATCAACGTCGGTCGCCGAAGCCGCCGCCGCTATTGCCGATCGGGCCTCCGCATCGGATCACATCGATGCAATCGCGAGGCTCGATGAGGAATATCGGAATCTAAATGACATGGAGGAGAGCATAAAAAAGTGCCTGGGCATGCTGATCGACGAGGAATCGAAGCTTCGACTCGCGCATGAACAATCCTCGATGTCGTTGAGGGAGCGGAGGGTATTATGGACGAGGAGGATGGAGGACGAGGCCGCGGCACGTTTGGAAAGGGCGCTGATGATGGACGGAGATGACGGAGATGATAGCGATGACAGCTGTGGAATGCTGGTGAGTGAGACTTTATGAACGAGGTGTGTTCGTGGTGCGCGAGCTTAGTAAGGTTGGGGGAGGCCAAAGACTGTGGTGGCAACAAAGGATAGAACCCATGTAGAGAGAATCCAATGCGCAAATTCGCATACTTGTCTCAACACTTCCCTAAGCACGTTACGGTTAGTTTCGACTTATGTCAACAACAATTATCGCCTACCACCCCTTAGAGCCATTGATTCAATCTTCTCCCAGTCATTCTTCAAAGTGCTAGCGACATCGGTCGCAGAGCCATCCGTATTCACCTGGGCGCCGTTACGACCCAAGGACTCCCCGCTCTTCCAACCCATTTTTTGAAGCAACTTATTCCCCACGTTGGTATTGTTCAATGTTTCCTCGGGACGGATCACCTCAGCAACCGAGGAGGAGCCGAGGCTGTGCGCGAGCAGGGCTTCAGAGTGGGACGGCTCCAAACCGATGTTGGAGCCATGCATCATGCGCCGTTCCCTCGATCGATCGCGGTAGGACGCTTCCATCTCTTGCTTCTGCGAAGCACCATCCCCGGGGACTGCGGCGTTGGAAGCCGCCTTCTTCGCCAGATTTTCCTTGTGCAACTCCGATAACCTTTCGTGTTTTAACAACTTGTCGACATCGGCAAATTTGCGTCGACAGATGACGCATATGGGCTGACCCGATGCGGTGGCCTTTGACGTCGCTGGCGTCTTGCTCCCGTCGTCGTCGTTTCGCATTTCCTTCCCACGTTCGGACCACTTGGTAATATCATTGGCGTGCTTCTTGTGAGCCTGGGGCAACGTTCCAGCGGAATTCTCTCCGGGGGATGGTGTGAAATTCTGCCATTGAGAGTTCTTTTGATTTAGCTTGGCCTTCTCCATAAAGGCGATGTCGATCAACGATTTCGCAGCGGGGTCCTTTGGGGGCAAAGGCGTTTTGAGGCTGATTGCTATTTTCGATTTCGACTCCGCTGCGACTTGCTTTGTCTCGGTGACGACAGCGTGTGCGGGCGGGGACGAGTCAGCCCAGCATGTCTCCGCCGCAGCCGTGGTCATCGCCAAATTCAGCGTTTCACTCCCCTGACCTCCCAGGCCCGACGTATCTGGCGCAACGGCTGGTACCCCGATCGGCTGAAACACGTACGGCCTCTTGTCGGCATCGTAACGATAATACTGCCTCTTCGAGTTGCTGTAGTAAAGCTTGGTCTTCGGGTCATAGAAGAAGTCGCTCGATGGCTCGTAGAACATCCCCGACCTCGCGTCGAAGATGAAGGAGGCGCCGGAGGATTCGAAGTGCGGCGGCCACACGCGCTTCCTCGGCATGCTACCGCCACCGCTATCGCCGTCGACTCCCCCCCTGGACTTTTTGCGGGAGGTACGGTGACGATCGTAATCCTCGTCGCGATCGTCATCTCCGTCGTCGTAACGGTCCCGACGAGTAGATCCGCGATGGGCGGAGGGGGGGCCGCAGTAAATGCCGCCATCGTCGTCCATCCCCCGATCGCGTTGGCCGTCGCGGTTACGACGATGGCCGTCGACGTCGCCTGCGATCTCCGCGTGCCTGCCCCCATCCCGGGGGATGCGTCCGTCGTCCCCGTCACCCCATCCCGTCGCCGGTCGCGACGATTCGCTCGAAGTTCGACCGCGAGGCCGCTGTCGATTAGGAGTTTTATTTTCAATCGTACCGGTACCGATATGGTATGCACACACACGCGAAGGCGGGGATTGTGGGTTAGCACGGGGGATAACATTATCATTGAAAGCAATAGATATCCATATAATACAATCGGGGATGTGCGCGCGCGGTGGAGTTGCGCGGACGGCTCGATGTCTTTCCCGCGATCATGGTCAAATTGAATTCACCTCCGTGCTCCTGCTACGCCACGTCTCCTCTCTTCCCCCTCCGCGTCCTTCCCCGCCCCGATGACGTTCCTTCACCCAGGTTGTGATGTTCGTTCGAGTAATGAATGAATATTGTTTTCATAAATTCACGAGGAAGAGGGGGCGATATTGATGGGAGTTAGCATCGTAATACATGACATTATCAATTGGGGGGGGGCATCGTTTTATTTTTTCGAGCCAAAGTTTCACCTCCATGATTCGTCCTCGACGATAATGATCGCCGTCGTCGTCTCGATGATATCGCGAGCATTCTCTATCTCCCCCAGTCCTTCCTCCACCTCCCCAACGGACCTCGCCGCCGTGGTCGCTATTGCGAACGACGTCTCCTCCTCCTCTCCCTCCCATCCATCGAGCACCGCCTTCCCATCCACGCGAGCGGTCGTCCTCGTGATCATGATGTGGACCTCCGCGGTCGTCGCCCTCGCGGCGATTGGTCGTGCGGTGGATGGGAGCGGCTGCGTTGTTATTTATTTAATTTTTCATGCGTGTGGGGGCGATTGAAATCGAGGGGCAGGTTAGGTACGACCACAAAAAATTCGTCTCGTAATTCCCGACAACACCGGCGTCTCTACTCATTCGAATAAATGCGAGCACGGGGGGGGGGGAGCGGGCGATGCATGATATCGTGTAAACAAAAAGGAGAAAGGAGACGATGATAATATTATTCCCACCATCCGTCGTCGTTATCGTTTCGTATCCGCGATGACCGCCGGCGTTACCGTTCCCTACAGAAGGGATGCGATCGGTGGACGATGCGACTGCGGTGGGTCCGTCGCAGTGGAGAGGGGGTGGCGGGACGGGTGCCCCCCATCTTGATTTTTGGTCCATGGTTGTGGAAATTTTTGACATGAGACGAACAACGACTCAAAGACGACAAACAGACGTTCCATATTTTTGGGTCGAAAATCGAAAATCGTACAGTAGATTTCGTAAGGTACGATACGACGTCGAAGTGGAACGAGCGTACGATACGAACATGGTACGATGGTACATTGTTTTTTCAAAAATCATCACCATGGGCAGCGACGACGACAAGAACGACCTATTCGGCGACACGTCTTCCGACGCCGATACCGACGACCTGATTGCGGCGGCAAAATCCCAACCGATCGCGCGTAAGAAGGGGGATGCCGTCGCCGCCTCTTCGTCGCCGTTGAAGAAGAAAACCGCGAAGGATACTCCCGACGAGGACGAGGACGAGGACGAGGAGGTGGACGATGACGACGACGACGACGACGATGCCGCCGGACTCTTCGATTCTTCGAGCGAAGAGGACGACGATGATGGGGATAATGGTTCGAGGAAGAAGAAGCTCGGGAAGAAGAAGCTGGGGAAGAAGAGGAAGGCGGGAGGGGCCGCGAAAAAGACCGGGGCGGTCGGGAGCAAGCTGGGTTCCTCCTCGGCACCGCCCAAGGGCGCCGCCAAGAAGGACACACGTAGCATGAAGGAACGGATGGAGGCATTGGCGAGGAAGCGCGCTGAGACCGCGTCGTCATCATCGGGGGGGAAGGATGGGAGGGAACCGAGGAAGAAGAGGTCCAAGTCCGACGGTGACAAGAAGAAGTCGTCTGGGGGGGGGGGGGAGGGCGGGGGGGAGAAGGGGGGGGACGGGGGGTACAAATCCGGCGACTCGTACGATTCGGCGACTTCGGCCAACTACGTCCGGACCAAGGAGGACGACGATTTCATCGACGACGACGAGGACGACGAGGATGCCAAGAAGGAGCTGTACGCCGAGCAGCACTTCGACGACGAGCGTCCGGACGGGTACGATTCCGACGAGGAGGAGGATAGGAAGAAGAAGTCGTCCAAGGGGAGGAAGACATCGTCTTCTGGGGGGGGGAAGGGGGGATTGGACAAGATATCACTAAGCGACGACGAGGAGGGGGGGGGGGGGATCGTCAATGCAACGAACGCGCTCAAGGCGGCGGTCAGGGGGATGCAAAAGACGAAGAAGAAGGCGCCGGGTTTGGCACAGCTCGAGGAGGAGGGAACCAATTTCCTACGTCGGATGACGGAAGCTGCCGACGTCGACGACAAGTCCATATCCGTGAAGCGTCCGGCTCTTAGGAAACTCGCCATGATGCAGGAGGTCACGGACATGCTCGTTCGGACGAGTCCCGAGGGAAAGGACGGTCCGAGCATGGTACGCGTACTGCTCGACAACGACCTCCTTACCGTGTGCAAGCGATGGATCCAACCCCTACCCGACGGGTCGTTGGGGAACATTACGCTCCGTCGACGCCTCGTCGAGGTCATATCGGCGATGACGGGCGACTCGGGCATAACCAGCTCGGACCTCAAGCGTTCCGGCTTCGGGAAGACCGTCGCGACATTGTACATGCACAAGTCCGAAACTCCCGAGATGAAAAAGATGCTCAAGGGCATGATAGAACAGTGGTCGAGACTTATATATCAGAAGAGCGGTAACCTGCACGACCTGGAGGGGGCGCAGGCCGCGAGGGGGTACAACGATGCCGGATCGCTGGTGGGGATTGCGCGCGCGCGTCACCTCGAGGCCAAGAAAGAGGAGGAGGAACGCCATAGTCGGATCGCGTCGGGCTCCGGCGATAGGTCTAATGCCGCCGCCGCGGCGTCCTCTTCCTCCTCCTCCTCGTCGTCGGCTGGTCGGGGCAGGACTGAGGATGACCTCGAGCGAATTATCACAAGCGGGGGCGACGCAGCGGCTCGAGACATTGGCAACAATCGCGTGCGCATACCATTCTCGAAGGGATTTCAGTACTCCGTACGACCGGAGAGCAGGAGGGGGAACGTGTCCGACAGTCGCAATCTCGTCAGTGGGAAAAAGGCGGCGGGGGGGGGGACCGTTGTCGACGAGAGGAGGGGGGGATTATCGAAGAGGATGGAGGCCAAAAGCAAAAAAGTCAACAAGGCCACGCAGAGGAGTGCGAACATAAGCATCGAGGGGCGGGTGGTGAAGTGAGTAAGAAGTGCTCGTGGAAATCAGAGTCGTTGATCAGGTTGATAAGGTATTATTTTAAGCGAAATGCTAGAAAAGAGGTATATAGTGAGATGGGATGGAGGCAGGGCACACGACGTCTGCTCGTGGAAAGCTACACACATACATATATATTTTAGATTGAATCCATTCCTTTCTCTAGAGTAGGGTCTGCCACGAATTGTAATGATGACTTCGGAGTTTGGAGGATTTCCATCTGCCTCTAGATGTAACTTAGTGTTCATGAAGACTTTTTAAATCTGGTAAATACCTTAAAAGATGTTTTGTGTGACAGGTCAGGTCCTCCAATCCCAGCACACGAAAGAGGACAAAAATGAAAAACTAGCAGGAGTAGTGATTCTGCCCAAACATCCGCGATTCTTATACAATAGGCTTCTTATGCAATGCTAGACAAGTTTATTTCCGTCATACTGTCCGCGACCGACTTCCCGCTATCGGCCGCCGCCGTTGCCGTCGAAATCCCCTTCCCGAGCAAATCTTGCAGGGTGAACGTCGGACTTACGCCGCCAACTCCCGACGCGAGGTGACGATGACGGGGATGACAACTGCTCGCGCTCGTGTCGTCTTGCCCGTCATTGAATATTGACGGCGACAGTTGCCGTTTCTGCCGTTGTTCCTCGTGGCGATGTTGTTGATGGTCGAGCCGATTCTCACGCACCGTGCCGCCCGTCGCGCGATCGACCTGACGCGGCCAATGCATGGGTCCCCCCGTCCTCTTCGTTTCGTGAGCGTACATCCTTCGGATGGGATCGACTGCGGCGAGCTCATCGTGCGATGGCGGGGCGTTGTCCAACGTGCTGCGTCGTTTCGTCTTGAATTCGCCAACAATGCCGTCCCCGCCTCTGCCGCCGCTTGTGTCGCCATCCCCTCGATGATGGAGCAATAGACGATCGTCGATCGAATGTCGTCGGCCACTACCGTCCGATGACCTGCGTCGTCCAACGTCGGAGGAGGAGGAGGAGTAGGGGGGAGGATCCAACATCCTCGTCCCCCGTCCAGCGCTCCTGCCACTCGAGAGGTAGCCAACGAACTTTGACAATATCGTGTCCTGACCCCCGCTATCATCGCCCGACCTCCGTCTGCGTCGACGACGCACCACCCTCATCGAGGAGGACGGCTTCTCCTCCGGCGCGACGACGGCATCGGACGTGTTCCAACTCGCCCTGCGCTGCGCGTTGTCGTCGTCCTCGTCGGACGAAAAATCGTCGGTGCCATCCGTCGACGCCGAGTCCATCGACCACGTCGACGATCCTCCCGATTCATACGACTCGAACGACTGGTACGACGACGACGCCATCGACGATGCGTTGGAGGGTATCCTCCTCATCCTCGGACGGGGACCGACGACGTGGTCGTTCGCGCCCCTCGTCCTGATCGTCGCGACGCGACCGAGCTCGACGTCGTTCGCGCCGTTTCGATCGCCGGAGAAGAAGCCGCCGTCGTCATCGTCGGACGTACCGATCAGGTCCACGAGGCTGCCGAGGCTAGCGACCGAGTCCTGCGAGAGGTACCCCCCCCTAAAGCCCGCGGTCGGGACCCTCCTCCTCCCCATGCCCGCCGTGCCCCCCGACCCCCTCCCACCCCTTCCCCCCTCCCCCCCGATGTTGGCATTCCCCCCGACGAAGCGACAGAGGTACGAAAATGACGACCAAAGCGCGAACGTGACGGTGCCGAGGGCGTCGAAGGCGGCGCCGATGGAACGTCGAGTCGTTCGTTGGATGCGATCGACCGACGCGCCGACCCAAACGACGAAAGGCGGGAGGTGCGACGACGACGACGACGACGACGACAACAAAGACGACGACGACGCGGTCCCTCGGACAGCGCCGTCGTTGGCCTTGAGCACCCCGGACGCCGACAGGATCAGCCATACGAATAGGACGACGCAGGCGAATTCCACGAATAGGACGAATGCGGAACGTCGCTCGTCGCCGCGGTGGTTCGACGACGGCGACGAGTATTTCTTCCCCCCGCCCCCGACAATCCCTCCCGAAGGTTGGCGAATCGCGGCATCGCCATCGTTCGCGTTATTGGCATCCCCGTAATCCCTGCATCCGCTCTTCTGGCAGTGTCCGAGGTTCTCGAGGTCCTGTACGGCGACGACGAGGAGGACGCCACGGGGATTTTTGCTGCCCATGACACTAGTATTACAATGACTATTATGGCGCGACGACGACATTGACAACAGGAGGATGATTAGGTTTGATATCGTAGTCCATCGGGAGGGATCATATCGGCGGATCATCCTACCTCGCTCGATTGAGTGAGAGCGGTGGATTACCCCCGCGGCGATGAAGTTGATGCATGCACAATGAGGAAGTGTCTGAGTCGTGATGCGATAGAGTGGAATTCAAGTTTTAATTTTTTATATATTTTTGATGAACTTCCCCGACGAATCTGTGCATTATTTTTACCAAAACTTCAGTACCCTACTATGTTTTAGACCACGATCAGTACGATATCAAGCACTAAAACTGTCAAGCGATTATTACAGAAATACCCTGGGAAAGAATCGGAACCGAAGTCACATCACAGTGACCATCGTGATAACAATGAAAACTTCTCTAACCCTCCGAAGATGATGAAAAAAGAAGAAATCGTGGGTTCGCATGTGACGTCATTTTTTGCTTCTTCGTCTTGCACACATCGGAAATGAATCATTGAATAACAGTTTTGATATGCGGACTTTCGAGCGTCTTCCGTCTTTCAGCCGATGAGGCGCAGATGTCATTCTATCGAAACCGCTAGCCAGGACGAGCCAATTGTGATGTTCAGATCATTTTATTTGCCATCATCACTCATGTGCCCTGCATGACTAAACTACTCTTTTGCGTATTCTTCTTCTTGAGTGTAGCACATAAATCATTATTGTAAAACGAATCCACGGACGTTGGTGTTACTTCGTGTGTGTATTCAGTATTACCAAAATGCTCGTCCGATGTCCTCCCATCTACCTGAGGAATGATCCGGCCCGATAAAACGATGGCGAAAACTCGTAGATAGGGGAGAGACAACCGAAGAGTTGACCCCCCCTCTCCAGAAGATGGTAGATCGGGAACACGGACCGTTGTGGATGAAAGAAAATAAAACGATCAGCATCCGAGTCGATCAAATATCGGTCGGGTTGCCCCGAGAGGATGATCGGAGCGGTCCCCGAATACGACGACGGAAGTAACACTCGCAGATGGGGGGGTTTGCGGTTTCTCGTGTGGGGGTGACGGATATATATATATACTCGTGCACATTGCACGCGTCGTATGATATTCGTTTCACGTCCGCCAACGTCCGCGTCCCGCGTTTCCCCACCGCCTGCCGAGGAACGGCCGTGCCAATAACACGACGGCTAGCGATAATCCTCCGTAATCGACGCCACCACCGAGTGAAGATGGTACGAACGATACCACGAGCAGGTCCATCAATATGCGCAACGCCGACATGGCTCGACACGTCGGTCCACCGGCGGCGCGGAAGTCATTGGCGGCGTCAGCGCGCGAATGCGATACAACCCGTCGTCCATTGGCGGTGGTGGCGGGGGAGGCGTCGTTCCGATTGAGCCTGCGACGTAAATCGTCGCTCGCCAATCCGGACAGGCCCAGGAGGGCGAGGCAATCGTCGTCGTCTGGGCATTCCTCGACCTTTGTCGCATCGACGTATCCCAAGGTATCGACGTATCCCAAGGTGAAAGAGGGTGAAGATTCGAGGGATGATGATGATGATGATGATGATGCGCGTTTCATATAGAGTATCCTCCACCTTGATGGGAATGATACGAACAATCCCGCCGTAGTCTTCGACATCGTGGCCCTCGACGTCGCCGCCCCTCGACGGCGATGCATCCTTCCGTATCGCCTCTCGAGGAATTCGATGTACTCGTCCATGTCCTTCTGTCGTCCACGCGCATCGTCGTCGGCATCGGACGCGACGCCCGCGGTGGGGCCCGCCAAGGGCGACGACGACGTGGTCGTCCCATATGCGATCCGCACGGCGTCCGCCGACCCGTCGCCGTCGTCGCCGTCGCGATAACTGAGTTCGAAGACGACGCGAGACGATGACATCCCCCCCGTCGGGCGATGTCTGCCGTCGCAATCGCCGCCACCACGACGCCCGATCGTGGTCCATTTCACGCGCTTCGATCCCGAGGACGCGATTCCTACTCCTACCATCCGGTACGCGTGGCAGCACGACGTCGTCGATGTTGTATTCGCGAGGAGGAGGAATGATACTATTGCCGCCCCCGCCCCGCCGGCATTTGCCCCCGCCGTCATCGCGCGGGTGGAACGCGACGACGACCCGCCCCCCCTGCCCCGACTGCGATTATATTCGCCGGGCGGACCGACCTCGTTCGTTCTCGTTTGGGAAATTCTCCCCCCGACAGGCGAGTCCTCTCCCATTTTCGTGGTAATTGTCATGTTGTTGCTCTGAAAGTTGGCGATGTTCGCGAAGAATGTCGTTCTCAAAAAATTTATATCAAAATGACATACTCCTATATGATAATATGGTCTTTGGGGACATGGTCTCTCCCTTTTCTGCTCTCTTTGTTGTTGAGTTCGCGTTTCTATCGTACGGTATTCCACAAAGAAAGATAGTACGTATGTAAGATATGAGCACTCGGAGAGGGCACTCCGGGTCTGTCCGTGCTCGGGTTTGGAGGGATGCACGTCCGAAATTTGAGACGACGGTATTACTCATTCCTACGATTCAATCGAAATAGCCGTTCATCTCGTCTTTGTCACTCTTTTTAGAAATTCAGCACGAAAGAAGGAATCGTTTTTTTTTACCCTATGGTAAATTTCCCCTAGATTAAAGTATGGGGTCCTCTGTGAAGTTTTTCCTGTAGGAGATCAAAGAGTCCCGAGTCGAATCTGNGTCACTAGTTGGAATCTGGGGCAAATTTACCATAGGGTAAAAAAAGATGACTCCACGAAAGAAGTGTCGAAAATGTTTCTCGCCCCACGAGAGAGTGTTGTGACTCGAATTTTCCACTGCCTCCTCCGTCCCGTCCTCCCTCGTCTAAATCCGAGCACCACCCACCACACACGAGCACGAGCAGAACCCCCTTGTTCGTGCCAAATGGTACTATTTTCGATGAGAGCATTAAATTTTCTTTTCCCGCGTCATCGAGGATCGAGCACACACAACCAGGAAATCGAAACCCCGCGTCTCAAGGAGGGATACAGCCCAATTATTCGCCCATAGAACCCACAAGTACGTCCGCTCTCCCCAATCTAGAGAGCCGCTCGGATTAATAATACATCGCCGCATCATGAGGTCGACGTTGATACTGATCGTCCCCTTGGTACTACTGATCGTGTGCGAGGTGGCATACGGGGAGCAGTACAATCTGCCATGGTGGCATCCCACCCTGCAGTACGTTGCCGATGAATACGTGAGTTCCGCGTGCGCAGTGTTTAGACAGAATCTCGCGATTTTTGCTGCATCCAAAAAAATGAACGCGTTTGTATTTCATTCTTGGTTTATCTGTCCGCCCGCGCGGCCATCTAGCCCCCCCCCCCCCCCCATTTATCTCGTCCGTCGTTTTTGCCTCAGATTGCCGCCCCTCCCGGCCATCCTCTCCTGGATGACGATGAGGACTTTCAGGGATTCATAGCATTCTACGAAAACAAGAATCACCGTTTCTTCGATGGAGATAATGTGAGTGAATTTCGTGCCTTCGATTTCTAAATCCGACGGGGGGGTCGAAATGAACCTCCACGATGAATCTCCATTCGTAACCCGCCAATCCCTAAAACACGATTATGCTCCCCCTCCTCGTGTCGATGCAGGGTTTCCTGTATGCCCCGGATGGTCTGCCGAACAATCATCCGGGACTCGATCAGTACTTCGTTCCCGAGGAAATCCCATACGACGACTTCCCCATCGTGTACTGGGATCATCCGGACATACTTGAAAATTACATGCGGGGGGAGCCCCTGCCGCAGGGACATCCCGTGGTGATGGATTTGGTAAGAGGCCCCCGAATTGTTCCTCTCTCTCTCTCTCCTCGATTTCTACGACGTGACATTGTCACGCGTCCTACTCGTGTTGTACTGATGATATAGTATGGGTCAACGAATCGCATTGTTTTTCGTCCCCACCATCCCCCCCCCCCTCCAGTTGAGCGATTTGCTCCCGCCGAATCATCCGTACATTGACGATCTCTTCGAACAGGACGAGGGATTGCCGGATTGGCACATCGACATATCGATGACCTTGAGAATTGGTGCGTTCCCGACGTACATGCCGACACAATCCCCAGCTGCGGATTTCAGCGTCGTGGAAGCAGAGGTTGACGTCGAAGATAGCCAGCCGATCACGGAGGAGGATTACAGCCCTTTCCTTGACGAAGACGCGTTTAATATTGAAGAAAACGACGTCGGAGAAGACGAGGTTTACGTCCAAGACAATCTCGAAGACGTCGAGGTGAATATCTATGACGATCTGCCGTCGGAGTCGCCAACGGTCGAGACCATCCTCGAGACCGCAGAATCGATGAGCGTCGAAGTCCTCCCGACCGATATCCCATTCTCGGTCTACAGCCGCCACCCGGCCCTCGCGAAGAAGATGATCATACCACCGTTCGAACACCATCCAACGATTCATCATCTCTTCATGGTTCATCAGCCTCCGGATCATCCGAATATCGACGATCTAATCGAGGAGGGTTTCACGCTCCCGAGGTGGCACCCGTCGATAAGTCACATGATCGCTCCACGAGTGCTGGCTTTTTCGCCAGGGTCGTTGTTATGCTACACCCTCTCCGCACTCTTTGTCGTCGCGCTGGTGTTGCGGAATTACAAACATTGGTACAATTCTCGCCATCGTTCGAATGAGAAATCTACTCCAGGGAAATGTTCAGAGAACAACACCATCATCGATGACACTAAAATCGGCACTTCGGACTGGGCTTCGAATAGTGACGACGCCTTTCATCCTACTCCACCTGGTCTCTTTCACCATGAGATAGTAGAAATTGAATCTACTTTGTCGAGGCTCGATCAGAAATACCACAACGCCATGAAGATCAGTCGAATACAAAACGAATCAGATGCCGAACCAGTTCAGTCCAGCATAATTGCATACAGAGAAAAAAGAAATACTAGATTGCGTTCTGCGTGGATCAAGATTTTTGGAAAGCGTGCATTTGGGACACATTCATCGAATGGTGACCTGGTGTTCTGTCTGTGTTATCTCGTTCTGAATTCTCTTGCATTGCTACTGAGTCCGTACGACTTGAACGTTGGATTCGGCTCCCTAGCGGCGGGGAACATAGTCTTTCTCGTTGTATCAGCAATAAAGAACAGCGTCGTCACCTGGTTCCTTGGCATGGCGTTTGACCAGGTCATAGTGTACCATCGGTTCATTGGCCGAGTTACCGTGTTGGCGTCGTTTATTCATTCTTGTTTCTACTTCAACCGACTTCTGGAGTTCATGTCCGATCGCGTGTACAAGTCCGGTTTCATCGCACTGATGTTTGGCATCTTCATCATGATATCCTCACTTAACTGGATTCGACGGAAATATTTCAACGTATTTTACTGGAGTCACATAGCATTTGTCGGATTCATTGTTTGTGTCTTCTTGCATGCCCGCGGTGCGCGGCCCTTCATATTGGTAGCTGTCGCATCTTATGCCGTTGACAAGATTTTGCACATGGTGTGGACACAACTACCAAGGAAGACTTTACGCATAGAACCTGCGGGAGAAGGTGGGAAGACAACTTTTGTCAGGATCGGCAAAACACCGCTCAATCGGCTGCTTGGTCGCAATACGGTTGGACAATGGGTGGTGGTGAACTTTCCAGAATTGTCGCTCACTGAATGGCATGTGAGTTGTTGAATATTATTTTAGCCTTAGTGCGCACGCCCCTCCTATATGCTGAATTCCTCACATACATCATTATGGCTGACCACCCAACAATCTGCAGCCCTTCTCCGTAGCATCTGGTCCGAGCCAGCCCTTCATCGACCTTTATATAAGGGCGTAAGTTCTCTTGATTTTTCTCCGCCTTAACTGGTAATCTTCCACTGATCATTTTCACTCAAATGTTTTTGTCATTATGTCTGCTTGCTCTCCATGTTAGGCTGGGTAATCACACCAAAAGAATTGCAGACTACTCTGAGAAATGCGCATCCGAGAACAGACAAGCACTAATTCGTGTCGACGGACCTTACGGTAACCTGTCGTTCAACTACCGCAGATATGGATCACTTGTTCTAGTCGGCGGAGGGATCGGCATTACCCCGATCATCAGTATCATAAAGGATATCTATGAGAAAGGCGAGGAGAAACGACCCACAAAATCCTCCCATTGCATTAAGGATGTGCATCTCATTTGGATAATGCCCTTTGAGGCCGACGCTGCGCTGTTCCTCGACCAATTATTGATCTACCGTGAGCTCTCGACTCATGAGCCATCATTGCCACTGTTGGAAATATCCATACATGTAACTCGTGAAGAACCCGTGCACAAGAACGAATCAAGACCCATATTTTATTCAAGACCAGACCTCCCACAAATGATGAATGAGTGCACAGCGAAGGCCGTAAAAGCCAGTTCTTCTTCGATTCTCATATTTGCATGTGGCCCTGGAAGGTATGTTGCATTGATGCTTATTGTCATTATTTTTCAATCTGAGTTCTATTATTATGCTCCGCTAATTATTATTGACTCTTACTAAACACAGCATGGTAAATCAAGTTTGGGATGCATCGATGAAGAAAAACAGCAAGCATATCCGGGTCGACTTTCATCATGAATCATTCGCATACTAGGTAAATCCCGAAGCATTACATATGAGCTTATCTTCTGATGATTGTACAAGTCGTACTCGCAATGGAGGACATAACTGGCTTAATCGATGTAGCGACAAGGTCGTAGACGAATTAAGACTACTTTTTTGACTACTTTAATGGTGTTCTCGCCACGGCATTCCATGGGATTCTTTGCTTGTGCACGACTACTCCTCATTTCACGGCTATCATGTTGCGTTCGTTGACGCTAGGGACCAACTGTGTCCGCCCATGAGTATGTTATATCACGAGCTGACATTGATTTCTGATACCCATACGACAGGAAGACTCATGGACGCAGTGTAATTAGGTCACCATCCCAGCTCCTCTTGATGGCAACAGGTGAAAATCAGTGTCAAATTTTCGAGGGCCAGTTAAGAGCTTGAGAAGTATTAAAGATCGAACGCACATTGTCATCTACGATGGTGTCACGTTATTGCCTTATCTACAACAGAGATGGTCGAATGAGATTGACATACAACTACAACGAGCTCCTACCACAAAGGGTCGCCGCAACACTCAAGTCTGCTCACAAGGGGGAGAGGGGGGGGGTAACTATCACTCCCAAGAATTATCCTTACCATCCATTAAAACCTTGTCGAAATCCATCATCGCCTCCCTTTCCCTAACCTTGTCCAACTCGTCCGACCCCATGCTCGTGTCGAACACTATGTCGCCCTCGCCGCCGGCACCGAGCTGTCTCATTCGCTTACCGAAGCGAGCCGCGGACAGGAGTTTCCGTCCTATGCCACCCGCCTTCTCCTCCAGCCTCGCCCTCCACGACCTACGCACCTCGTTACGACGACGAATCTTCTCGTTCTGGCCCTTGATCCAAAAGTTCCGTGCCAGGGGTACGGCGTTGAACAATACCGCATACCCCAGCAGGAGCGGGAAGAATTGCTGGACCAATCCCATGTAGGACGGCAGTCGGACGCCGTATATCGCGTATTGGCCGAGGAGGTTGCCCAGGTAGAGCGCGCCGCCTAGATTGACCACGCCGAGGAGTCCGGCGAGTATCGTCTGGAGGGGGGAGGCGAGGCTGAACTTGAATTCACGTTCGAGCAACAGACTCGGATCGTCGACGTCCGCATCCATCGCGGGATCGTCGCTCCCATCGTTCGGTAAAGCCTTCTCCAATATGTTGATCAGGTCCGATCGCTCCAATGCCCCCCTCGTGCTTATCCCGTTCACGGCGAGCAACCTCCCGATCATGCTCGTGGGTGCATCCTCGTCGAGTCCCGCCCTGCGCAATATCATCGATTCCCTCGTCATCGCCGCCGCTCGCTGCGCTCCCCCCCTCGAGGTCGTGCTTCCGAACTTTCCGGACTTCGAAGACGACGACGATGCCGATGTCATCAGCTCCGGAAAGACGTACACTATGTCCCCCTCGTCGGTCACGCGCGGCTCGCCGTCCAGCTGCGTGACGATCGGCAACACGAAGCCCTCGTCCACGTACGCCCTCTCCTCCCCCTCCCCCAACGGCATGGGCGCATCGTCGCAGTACGGCGCGAGCTGCTCGGCCGTGACGGCTCCGCCGTTCGCGCGTATCATGTTCGCCGCGAGGGATATACGCCTCGCTTCCACGTCGCCGTTGGGATTGCCGTCCCCGAACACGTACGAGAAGACCGATTCGAGGAATCCCATCTCGTCCGGACGATTCTGCCTCCCCCCCCGTCGCGAGCCGCCATCGTCGATCCCAGGCACGGGAGAATAATAATACCTGGAGTAGTACGGACGGTAGTAGAAGAAATCGAACGGGGACGGTCCCCAGAATCCGCCCATCATGGGCATGCCCCCCATGCCCCCTCCCCCGCGTCGTTCATCCCTGCGATCGTCGTCCCGATTGCCACTTCCCCCGCTCGACAGTACGAAGAAGATGGTGCTGAATATCAATACGAGACTCGCGAATAACACCAGACCGAAACCCAATTTCGTCCCGTACAACAACGGTGGATACACCTTGTCGTTCCAAATTTTCAACGCCCTGTACTTGGAATTATAATTCGATATCGTCCCGCTCACGTCCTTGGGGAATTTGTACATCAATTCGCCACTTTCGTTAACGGCGATGTCGCCCCGGGACAATGCCGCGAGATTCGTCAATTCCCTACGAGCGCGATTCAAAGATATGCCCGCGGACGTCGATAGGTCCGCTGCCGATACGTACGATCCGTCATATTTTTCGATGGCGCTTACGACGTTTGGCGGCGGCATGCTTTCCATGAGCCGTTCGTAATACGGCAATATCTGATTGGTGCCGCTCGACGAAAGGGGGGGCGGGAGGCCGTCGTCGGAATCGCCGATTTTACTCCCCAGGGAAGCGGAGGGGGGAAGGGGCATTATCAATCGACCCCATGTCGAATCATGATAATTATATGATGATGATGACGACGGCCGTCCTCCCATTCGCCGTATTCCCCCGGCGGTAGCGTACGCCAGTCGGAGGGACGACGACGACGTGCGGGGAGGGGGTCGTCGATGGGGGGACACTTTGGAGGCTGTGGCGGTGATGGCGAAGGAGAAGGCATCGGTAGTACCCGATCTCGAAATCGCAGTGATCGCGATGAATAACGATGGGAGGATGAGGATGGTCGGCGTCATCGTCATCGTCGTTGAGGGAAACGACAGAATGAAGGACGACGCGACGGAAATTCTCTAAGTGAGTGGGTCAAAAGTAAGTACTACCTACCATACCAAAATTCTAGAGGTCGGTCCCGTCCCGGTCTCGAAGTAGTAGAGCACAGGAAGTACATACAAGTTTAACCCCATTGGTGCGCCGTGAGATTTTTTTTGTTTGCTATTATACTATTCCTACGTAGACCTCT
>JALLBA010000511.1:0-17129 GCA_036939675.1 Cyclostephanos invisitatus
ACGAACTCCTTCCATTCCATCGGCCGCGCGATTGTTTTCCAGACCATGTTTTTCAATTTAGTGCGCTTTCGGTACCATCGGATATGATCGTATGCGTGATGCGGCTCGACCCTCATGGCCTCCACCCAGTTGTATGGATTGCGAAACATGGCACTTGAACGTTCGACGCAAAATAGTTTAATATGCTCTTTAAACAACAAGTTATTGGTGTTGCATTGATTGTAGTTTTGCATACTACAATATAGTATCATGAAAAATCACGCCCACTACGAAGCATCTTTGGCAGTGCAGTCCTAATATGGATGCACGGCCAAAGTGCGAGGTTAATCAGAGGTGTGTGCAGCTAGCTTGTGTCATGTCAACAAGCTCCGCCCCAACGCTGATTACTGGAGGATCTTATCGGATAGCCATCAAAAATTTCTCGGCGTTGAATCCACTCAGTTTTCTTGCCATGCCATACGAATACAAAGAGCCAGCATCTTGGCTACGACTCTGTCCACGGATTGACCATTGTTATGTCTTGTAATAACATCCTGAACCAAGGCGGCGTCTCAGATTATCCTGCAACAGAACGAATAGATTCCGTTTAAATTTAAAAGAGCAATCAATGGAATGCATCTGTGCTGCATTTAAATCCTCACCCCTCATTTTGATAAGGGTAGCCTCGTTTTCTTTCACCAACTCAGCTAGCTTGTTAATATTAATGTGTTGTTTCTTGGTGATGAGATGTAATACAACCTTAGCCACTCTAATATGTTGTAATTAGAATGAGTACATCGCACTCGGGGGCTGGAATATTTGAGTGTCGATATCGGTCTTGAAAAGGTCGATTACTTCTGATAGCGCATCTACCTCTTCCTCTAGCTGGTTTGCATCCTTCTTCACCTTGTTGTTCATGGAGCGCAATGCTGTATTGTACCATACTGACTCGAGTTAGTGCCTATTTCTTGCGACCATCCTGGCCGCGTAGGGGGAAGGTGAAGTCACCATTGTCCATCGTTTTTTGAACCACCACACTTGCCGGCTATTCGCATAGGAGGAAGGTCAATGCGCCATTGTCTGTCAAGCATGGGGATGCAAAAAGTGTAGCTACGAACTAGGCGGGGGGGGTTGATGTGGGGAATTAAATATTAATGATGAAGGAATGGACAATGACGAACGCCGGCATACCGGCAGACTATTAAAACCAAGTGTAACGCGATCATTGTGTTGGGGGATGGATAATGCCGGTAGATTACCAAATTAAGCAGCAATGTTAGTTTTGTAGTTCGTACCTATGTGTGAGCCCTGGCAATGAAGTGTTCGGTGTCGGCCCGGTGATTTATGCGTGGTTGATGGTCTGGTCAATGTCACACTGCTGTGAAGACTGGCGAGATCCTCTTCATAATCTCTCTCTATGATTGGTCGGACATACCATGGAATCTCCAACGAGGATTCCGCGAGGAACATTGCGTCGAAGCCGGAGGTGGCGACGCCCTCATCTGCGTATTCTGCAACTTTGCCAAGGTATACCCCTGCGCGCAAATGGAGCGCAATTGCGCCAAGATCGACGAATGTCTTGCCTCGTGCTCCGGTTTGCAAGACCGAGTTACAAGCGGTGGTGACGTGCGGCATGGCGGGCGAGGGATGTACTGGATTCGTATGCGGACCCTAATTAGCGGCGATGAAGGCGACTGAACTTTCGCCCCTTCCCCAAGGGGGTCAAGGCCAAAGAGGGAGATGGCATGGTGCCACTTAAACGTTCGACACAAAACAAGCTACTGCAGTTTCAGTGAAAGTAGTATTAGAGACTCCTAAATAGTAGCATGAAAAATCACGCCCAACAACGAAGCAACTTTGACAGGGTTAGAATCATGGATCAACGGCCCAAGTGCGAGGTTACTTCAGAGTTGTGTGTGCAGCTCGCTTACTTGTGTGTGGTGGTTACACCATAGAAATTGGTCGCGCTTTGCAGGCCCTGAGTATTGACGCAACTTCATGATACTGAACTCTTTACCACAGGAGAACATCACAATCCCCCATGTCCTCGAGCTCCGCCCCAACTCCCCCGACTGCGTCGTGAAGTTCCCCCAATCGCGCTGTCATTCGCTGCCCATACTTCCACTTCCAATAATGTACTTGCGGAGGTTTACCATCCAAGAGCAAAGAAAAAACAATCGCCATGGGATGAATTATCGGCCGTGGACCATTCGCCCCGGCGTCTCGGCCATCCACCCCCGTCCTCGCCCCCCCCTTTCCGATCCCCCTCCCATATCCTTTGTCGCCCCCCCCCCCCCCCCCCCTTCCGACCCCCCCCCCTCTTCCCTTGTCGCCCCCCCCCCCCCCCAACCTCTCGGTCATCTCATGTCGTGGCGGACCCATGTAGTATGTTGTACTACTTAAGTGCATAGCTTCTGGTAATCATCTACCCAAAGTCCTTCCATAATTGGCGGGAAGGAGTGTACGAACAAAAACATCACCTAACCTCTTATAACAAATAAGTGTCAAAAACCCAGGGCATCTTCCACACAAATAAATATTAATCCCCCCATCCCATTCGACGATGTCGTCGTCGTCATCTCCGCCGCCGCCGCCTCCCCCCGCAACATCGATCATGGGGACTTCAATGATATTCGTCCTCCCCGTCGTCCTCCTGCTATTATCATCCCCCGCGCACCACGCGCACGCCTTCTCCCCATCACCACCGCCCGTCGTCGGCCATCATCGTCGCGTCGTCGTCGCCGCATCCGCCCATCGACGGCCGTCGTCGTCATCGACGTCGTCGTCATCGTTACGGATGACGTCCATGTCCTCCCCGACGTCGACGGGGCCGCCGCGAATGAGAATCGACGAGGACGTCACGACGTTGCCGCGCATGATGACGTCGTTGTGGGAAATGATATCGATTTCGTCCAAGACCATGATTAGGGGGGTGAGTTTCTTTTCATTCCATTTTTGCATTTTTCAGCGGTCTCGGGCGGGGGGGGAGCGAGAGACGAGGCGCGGGAAAAGAAACTCCATGCATTCTTCATCCATCTCGTGCGTGCTCAAGGGGGGGGGTGGTGCGTGAATTGTTGGGGAGAGGATGCGATGCGGTGGGCGAAGCGCCCGAGGCGGACGACAAAGGAGACCTCCCCATCCCCCCCAAAATCCCCCTCGCTCGATTCCCTTCCCATTATTATTTTTGTTTCTCCGCAGTCCCCATTGTTTATCCATACATTATACTTCCACATCCGCGATGATGTAATATATTTATTTTTCGTTTTCAGGAATCCGCCACGGTGATATATCCCAAGATGTCATCGAAATTATCCGATCGATTCTATTTGACGAAGCTGCTCGCGCATCTCGATGCGTGCAAGGACGTTTGCGATAACTTCGGAATCGATACCGTCCTCGTGCCGTACGTCGATGGTGGTGGCAACGACGACGGGGATGATAATCCCCGTCGTTATGGATTCACGGTCAAGTCGTACAGGAATCCGAATGGGAATGCCGCGGGGACGTTCCATCAGGGTAGCGCGGGTGGTGGATCGGCGACGGGATCGGCGGGCGGGAATGGCGGCGATATGATATTCGCCCCCGATCCGTTCTGGGACGACGACGAGGTATGGGACTTCGGCGGAGCGGACGACGAGGACGACGATGACGCCGGCGCGACCGCCATCCCCGAGGGATCGAAGAAGACGTCCCCCGCCGGTTCATCCGTCATCACGCCGCCGCACCTATTGCTCCCCGACGACGACTCGTCGATATCATCCATAACCGAATCGTGGGTATCACGTATGATGGCCGATTTGGCCCTGTGTCCCTTCACCCAATCGTCGTCGAGATCCGGCATACCCCCCGGTCCCGTGTGGTACGCCGTCGATCGACGTGCCATTTCGCCCGAGGACGCGTACGCGAGTTACTGGCGGGAGGTATCGAGGATACAGGACTCGTCCGAGGGTGCCATATCGACGACGTTGCACGTGTTGCCGAATTTCTGTTGCGGCGGATCGTCGACGGGCGTCGAATCGTTCGAGCAGTGGGCCGACACCCTCACTGGGACCCTCGGCGATGGCAATTCGTCCCTCGACGACCTAGGGGATATGATACAATTGATATTCTTCCATCCCGATTGGACGTTCAGGGATGGCGGTAGGGATAGGATCGGCGAGGGGGGCATGGCGGGAAATTACGCCCGGAGGAGTCCGTGGCCCATGGTCAACATACTGAGGACGAGGCAGGTACGGGTCGCGCAGAAGGGGATACCGACGGGATTGGTCTATCAGCAGGTGAGTTACCATTATTGATTTTTGGGTGAAATGGAGTTAGAGCGGGGCGAGGAAGGGGGGGGGGAATAAACATCTCCCAAAAAGGCAGGGAGGGAGTCAATCTTTTTTTTCATCATGCCGTGGTTTCGGTTGGTCGGTCGGTTGGTTGGTCGTTTCCGTGCGGAGGAAGTGAGACATGACATCTCTCTTTCTCATCCTCGCCGCTTGCGCGTCCCCTATCTTTTACCCATATCCCATACCCCTCGCCGCAGAATGAGAAGACCCTAAGTCGCATCGGGACCGACACCCTCGATAGGATGCTGCGCCTACGGGATTGGTCCGACGTCGAGGGGTTGAAGGTCGATCGTCGCGACATGGAGGCGTTGCGCGTCGCGAACGACCTACAGGTTGACGGCGTAGTCAAGGCGGAGGATAAGTCGTTCGTTTACGATTCGACGCCGGCTGCGAACAGGGTCGACAGGGGACAGATCGACGGTGGGGACATGGTCAATGTAATCCTCCAGGCGCTGGAGATACGACTCGGTAGGAGGGTGGACGTCGGACGGGGCGTCGTTTCGCCCCTCAACGGCGCCCAGACGAGCGCCGCCATGATGGCATCGGACTTCCTATTGGATGAGCTAGAACGCATCGCGGACGAGTTCCCGAACGACTCTAGGGCACCAGTCTTGGACCATGTCGACGACGGAGGCGATGGTAGTAATAGTGGCGCGAGATCGAGGGGTGGATATGCTGCGGCTTATGGCTTCAACGCGGACGACTACGACGACGAGGAAGTCGGTGCCCTGAGCTTCGGTAGCGGCAGGGAGTTGGAAGACGCGGAAATGTCGGCCCTCTTCGGGATTGGTGGAATACCGATGAAGGCCGATGACAACTAGGGTATCAGAGAAGAAGAAAACATGCTAAGAGAGCGAGAGTGTACTCATTCGCAAAAGTATGAATATTTATTTCTACATCGAGTACATCCTGCCATCTACTCGAACCACTACAGAAAAATATTTTTCTTTGCTTTCTACGATGTACATTTCCTCATTACTCTCTGATAGTTTTTCTTGATTTCTTGATGCCACTAAGAAGTGAATTCAGGATTTTTTTGTGGATGCGTCCTGATTTGTGCGTCACCAGTGATCCATCGCCAACTCGATGATGCTTTGGTCCGCCTACCCTTACACTCGATGGTTTCGACCAATACTGCTCATCATGCAATGAGGGCGGCGACATGGAGCAGCTGTGGAGGCTGAAATCGTACGTCGGACCAGACAACTTGTTCTCTGCGTGCTCATTCTCTTGTAGATGAGGGCCTGAAGGCACAGTTACGTTGCAGGCATCATCTCTGTTCTCTTGATCGTACAATTCCAAGTGACGGGAATAGTCATCACCAAAAGACCTCGAAACCAAACTCTTGAAGAATTTGGGATCTCTCTTCCTGGTTCCGTTTCCGTTGCTACTATTCTTCACTTCCTTCGCTTCTTCTTGTGCATCACCAGATGCAGCCTTGCCTTGCCATGATTTTCCTTGTTCAGTTTCCCTCGTTTCATTGTCATAGGCGCTACACCCAACATTATAATTGTCAGCGAACGCATCCTGCATCGTCGAATACCTCAACGATGGCAGGAATTGTGGACAAGTTTGATGCTGCTCCAGATTGCTGAATGGATTTTGCCACAGACTTTGTTGATGCCGCTTGTTAGTGGTGTATCTATTGTCCTTGCTGTTGCCACTTATTCGGACAATGCTACAACTAGCATTACTCATCTCATCGGTCATAAGTTTCTTCGGTCGGTTGTTAGAAAGTAGAAGCAGTGTATCGTCGTTCATGTCCGTCAGTGAACTTCCGACACTGTCTTGAGAAACAGTCAGCGCAACCGCATGCGACCCAAACTCGATCACTTCTGGGGCGCTCGAATTTTCACGGAATACATTCCCTTTCATGGAACAAAATCCAATGGCTGTTGACTCCGTGCTAGTCGTTCGCTTGTGCGTTGAGGATCCAGAGACGAAAACCTCTCTTTCTCTCGTCAGGCCTGGTTCGGCATGTCTACTAGATGCTACTAGCAAAACGCTCGCGCTTGATGACACTGTACTCTCCGCATGTCCTGCGAGTGATGATAACGAAATTGCCCCATTCCCGGTATCAACTCGAAGCTCAGCCTTACTCTTAATGGGTACATACTCCCTCATCTCGATATTGCTCTCACGATTGCTCGACATCGTTTTATGACGATGCACAGACATATCCTCCCCATGACCCCCCTCCGGCCAATCGCCGTCCTCGTTATTCAGTATCCTATTCACCTTTTCCAAACTTCGTAAAAGCTTTTCCCTTCGCTGGACCAGGTGATGTTCTGCGCGTGAAAATGGCGTCAACGGTTCTTGGTAAACATTGGGTGTTCTGGCCCCGGACGAAAGCTCCTCGACCACGACCGTTTTCACTCCTTCGACGAGTCTACTCGTCGCGCCCATGTCACCTCTGCCACTTGCAAAGCTTTCAGTCGAGGTCGCATTATATAATTTTCCCTGACAATGATCATCCTCCATATCATTCATCGATCTCTCGTCACCGATTCCTCGCGGATGACATTGATCATCTACCGGTTTATCCCCCCCCCTCTTATCGATGCTTTCCTCACCGTAGAAGTTGAGATCGTTCGCAATTGCGGATGCAAACGCGATGGAGGCATCGAACGAAAGGGACGATGAGCATGGTACGTCCCCTCCTTCAGCAGACGCGACCAGGTCACGTCCAAGGTCGTACTCGTCGCCGCCATCGAACGCATTGCCACCGTCATTGTTCCTCAAGAAAAAAGACGGCTCCGCCATCGTCCAATCTCGATTCTCCTTCCACGACATTCGCGTTCGAGGATGCGAATGCGTCATTTCGCTCCTCGACGAGGGGGGGTCGTTCGTCGTGTTAGACGACACGTCCATTCGTCTCACATCACCCCCCGACGCGTCGTCCGTCGAGCCGCCGAAATCGAACCGTTCCCGCCAACCCCCCCCGTTATAATCGTACGATGCGGGCAGCGGACTCATCTCCAATAATAGCCTGCATTCCGCGAGGGTCGATGCCACGAGGTCCGATATCGCGATCGTCGTCGACGACCTCGTCGACGATGGGTCTCGATTCGACGACGGCACGACCGCCTCGTCGACCCGCGCGACGTTGCGGATATCGTCGATATCGTTCGACGGCTCGGACGACACGACGACGACCGCGTCATCGTCGTCTCGCGCCGCGTCGTCGTCATCTCGCTTGTCGTCGTCATCGGCGCCTCCCCAAAGATACCCGTCGGCATCGTTCAATACCTCGGACGCCTTGGCGATGATTGCGGCGAGATCATCATCGTCCGACGATGACGAATTGGGTGGACCATCATCGTCGCCGTCGTCGGCGACCCCCCCCCCCCGTCGTCGTGCGCTCGCGATCCCCGTCCCATCGAGGACGACGATCGACTTCGCCGTCTCGCCCCCGAGGGAATACATGAGCGATTCCGACGAGGAGGAATAATCGTAACTCCCGCTCGCGGTCAATAAATCGATCAACGCGCCGACGTCGGTCGTTGTTGTCGTCGTCGCGTTATTCCCACCACCGACGACGGAGCGTTCGATCCCTCTTGAGGAGGATCGATACTTGGACGTCGCGGTCGTCGCGTTGTTCCGCCTCTCGACGTAGGACGAGAGGTGATCCTTCCTCCTTGCGTCCCTCGTCTTCGTGGTACCGGCGGCGACGGCAACGACGTTCGTCGCATTCGCGCCGATGTCGTCGTTTATGCCGTTCGTCGTTCCGGCGAGTCCCCCCAATCGTCGATCGTCGTTCGTCGTCGTCGTGCAGTCGTCATCGCGATTCTTCGTCCTGACGACCAATTGAATCGCGTTCGTCGTCGCGGTGGCATCGTCGTTATCATTTTCGTAGTCATGCTCGTTCGCATCATGTTCCTCTTCATCCCTAACGGCATGCGTTCCCCCCCCCGATTCGACCCTGTTCGACGCCACCTCACCGCCGCCGCCGCTAGCGGTGGCGCTATCGTCATCGACGTCGTCGTTGCCACCGTCGCGAGGGAAGGACGACGATGATACGATATCCTTCCTCCTCGCATTCGTATGATTCGACGTACGGAAGTCGAAGGCGCGAGCGTCATTCTCCGCGGCATCCTCCTCCGTACACTTTTCGTCATCGTATTCGTCGTCGTCGTCGTCGTCATTCGCATCGACCCCTCCCACCCCCTCCAACCCCCTCGCGGGTACGTGCGATGCCGACGACAATCTCCCATCGAGGAGTCTTTTCCACGTGGGACTGTTGCGATCCGGCACGTATCGTCGATCCGGCACGTATCGTCGTTCGGTCCGTTTCTCCCACCGTCGACGAGGAGGGGGCGGCGGCTCCTTCTTGATCCCCCCCCCCCACATCGTCGTCGTCGTCGTCGTCCCGATCCTCCCCGCGGTCGTATGATCCGTTGTCTCATTCGTAGCAGCATTCGACGACGCGGGGAGCAATGATCCGTACGTCGACGATGCCAGCGAGCGACTCGACGGATGCGAATGCGCATCGTCCCTCCCGCCGCCGCCACCGCCGCCGCCGCCGCCGTTCTTCTTCGTGCGGGATATGTCATCTCCCGCACCGGACACGGCAGTTCCATCCCGATTCTCGCCGTCGATGCCGTCGCCGATGTAGATGCGGCCGCGATCGTCGCCGCGACGGCGCTCGTATGACGAGCGCAGCGATTCGACGCGTCCTCTCGTTAGAAATTTGCGGGACGGAGACGACGATGATGCCGTGATGATCCGCGACGACGACGACGACGACGACAACGACGATGATCCGATGGTGGGACATTCGGCGGGACGATGTCGCTGTTGTGGATGGTGGCGAAATGTCGACGACGACGACGACGACGACGACGACGACGACGACGACGACGACGACGACGACGATGACGACGACGGGGTCATCGAGATGATGTTCCCTCCACCGTCGTTATTCTCCCTCCCCCTACCGCTCCTGACGTCGCCTCTGCCACCGCCGTTGTTATTGATGCTGCCGTCGACGTTGCCACCGACTCTGATCATGCCATGTCGTTTCGTCCCGTCGAGGCGGTGGGACGATGGGTAGCGACTCCGCCCATTGGACGACGATGAAGTTATCCTCGGAGAGAGCGGGAGCCTCACCATTCGTCGCAGGTCATGCTCTACTTGGATGATGCTCCTGCGTAGGGGTATCGTAGTCTTGCTTATTAATGGAGATGATTCATTCCCTTCTGCCACCTTCGCTTCTTCGTTTGGCGGCCACAGGCATAAAATATAATATTTTCATCGGCATCATTGAAGGCGATCGGGTATCGATCGGCACGATGTTTGAGATATGGAAGAAGAAAATTAATGTGGATGACAACGAGAAAATCTTGAAACTGGTCCTACACATCGTACGATACGGAAATAATAGTTCTGATAGACTAAGAATTCACCCGCACGTGGAGGGAAATTTGGGAAGTACAACCGACATCGGATGCTTGAGATATTCTCCATTTTGAGAGCTTGCATCAGATACCTCGGAATAGATACGAATCCACTCGTGGGGAAGTTGGTTGAAACGCTCGAAACAACTGCCTTCCGGCCGCTTGTCGATGATGATCTTGTGTTTTTTTTCTTTTTTTTCAAAAAATTTTATGTGTGAGGAACAACGCCCGCCCGCCCGGACTGCGGCATACAAAACATGGCCTAAAAAACATAAATATTTGCTATATTATTCACGATAACTTCCTGCCCGAGCGATATCCCCGGCCTTATCAAATTAAATAGGCAGGACGCCCCCCCGCCCCTCCTTACCTCATCAGAACGACATCATGTCGAGGAGATGCCGCGAAAGGGACACAAGGCCACCTTCACCATCCCACCACAAGTCGGACGTCGCAGTGCGCTCGGTCAAAACGGCGAAGGCATTGCGCGTCGTTGGCCTATTGGCCATCCTGACGGCGTCGGTAGGCGAATTCCGACAGCGTACCCGACGGCATGACGCGGGCGATATCGTAAATGATGATGGACGGGGGAGGAGTTTCGGCCATCATGTTCGCGGGAGCGGCGGCGTCACGGGCCTCGCGGGGTGGGGGGGCGACGACGCCGAGGACGCGTCCGACGACGTCCATGAAGATGCCGTGCCGGCCGCCGGGGTCGTCGTCGTCGCCGCCGACGACGACGACGACGACGATGACGACGACGACGAGTCGTACATCGTCGACGTGTACGTCCAGAAAACGAAACCGCACGAACAGCCCGTTCCCATCTCGGCGGGTTCGTCGATAAATGCGGCCAATGATGATGTCGCCGTCCAGAAAGCGGAACCTACCGAACGCACCCTTCCCATCTCGGCGGAGGGGGCAGCAGCGGTGCGACCACCATCGAGGTCCATCGATACCGTGATGTCGGAGCAGCGGATCGTGTTGCTGGGAGAGAGGCACAGCGGCGCGGATATGATCGCGAATCACCTGGCGACGTGCTTCGATATCGAGGTGAATGACGGTCTTTTTTGCCCCTGGAATTTCATTGCATTTTTTTGTTTGCCACCACCTTTTTTTCACTCGCCAATCCGCGTTCATTCATCCCACATACATCGAACATTGTCCCCCCCCCCCCCCCCCCCCCACCGCAACTTTTTTTCTTTCGCCATTCTCGAAGGTGACCGACACGTACAAGCGATACGGATATTGGTTCCAGGAGGAGGATTTGACGAAGGTGCCACGCAACTCCGCCGTGGTGGTATCCATGTTTCGCGATCCATACGACTGGGTGGACGCCATGCGCATGGAGCCGCTTCACGCGCACGATCACCTCCGGTGGGTACCGATCGACGGCGACGCGAAAAGAGAGCGCTCGTCGCCGATGGGATGGAGGGATTTCGTCACGCAGCCGTGGATAGGCCAGCGCGGAACGAATGACAGGAATACGGGAAGGACGAACAGGGGCATGAAGGGCGCGATGTGCATGGATTCGTACTCGTATTACGACGCGGCGCCGTGCTCGAGGAATGATTCGATGACGGTCGATGGCCTCGGGGAGTACAAGTACGAATATCGACGGGATGGGTCCGAACGGGGATATAGCAGCATCGTCGACCTACGACGGGAGAAGGTGTTGAATCACCTGTCCGTGGCGGACTTTGTCGGGACCAAGGCATTCATACCGATGCGATTCGAGGACATGGACGATAACGGCATGCGGGCGTTGATAATTCGCCTCGAGGAGGCGACCGGGTCGAAGGCGAGATGCAATGCCACCGTGGGCATGGGGCCGAATCTCCTAGCACAACGGACGATTCCGTACCATAAGGAACTCCCAGCGGATTATATCAAGTGGATGGACAGATTCGTCGATTGGGAGGTGGAGAGTCGTATCGGTTATTCCAGGAGGGGAGGACTACCAGATAAGAACATGACTGAAGTGGAACGGGACGATGCCACCCCGTCAACGTCGATCGAATCATCGATGTCCACGACGAAGCCCGTGGAGAAAATTATACTGTTGGGCGAAAGGCATAGCGGCACCAATTGGATAACCGATCATCTCAGTGAGTGCTTCGATATCAAGGTAAGCGATTGCGTCAAGATCATCGTTTTAGGAATTGTCGAGTCGTGCTAAACTTTTCATTCATATTGATTTTTCTTGTTCAGGTAACGAACACTTATAAACGATACAAGCACTGGTTCCAAGAGGAGGACTTGACGAAAGTACCCGAGAAGTCAGCAGTGGTTGTGGCCATGTTTCGCGATCCATACAACTGGGTGGAGGCCATGAGGGTCGAGCCGCATCATGCCCACGATCATCTCCGATGGTACCGAAAGCGCACTACACTGAAAAACATGGTCTGGAAAACAATCGCGCGGCCGATGGAATGGAAGGAGTTCGTGACACAGCCGTGGATCGNTGAAAAACATGGTCTGGAAAACAATCGCGCGGCCGATGGAATGGAAGGAGTTCGTGACACAGCCGTGGATCGGTGCGCGCGGATCAACGGACGTGAGCATCGCCGAGACGCATGGGGGGATGGATGGCGCCGTGTGCATGGATTCGTACTCGTTCTACGACGCGGCCCAGTGCTCGCAGGATGAATCGTAGTTCATCACGGGTCTCGGCGAGTACAAGTACGAAAACCAGCACGATGGATCCGAACGCGGATTCAGCAGCATCATAGACCTACGACGCGAGAAGATTATAAATCACCTGTCCGTGGCGGACTTTCGCGGGACAAGAGCATTCTTACCATTTCGCTTCGAGGATTTGAACGAAAATGGCACAAGCGGATTGATCAAAAGTGTCGAGGATGCTACCGGATTGAAAGCGAGGTGCAACGCCACCGTGGGCAAGGCTCCGCGACGACGACGCCTTGTCACAAAGAAAATCACCAAGCACAAGGAGTTGTCGAAAGATTTCATTAAATGGATGAATAGATTCGTAGATTGGGAGGTTGAGAGTTCAATAGGCTATTCGAAGCGTCAATAGATGGGTATTGCAATACACTGGATCTGGTAAATATCCTTTATTTCTCTATTTACAGGTAAAGACTATTTACATATCTTCTCTTACCCAATTTCGCAACCCAAGGATGCATCGAGGCCTGTTTGGCCGTATATCTCTTTCTTGGATCCCTCCTCAACAGGCATCGTATGAAATCGATCGCCTCGTCGCTCTTGTCCGACAAGGCCCTGGCATGGTAATCGATGTGCCCCCTCCTGATGGAGTCGAAGATGTCCTCGTCGGTATCGCCGCTGAACGGCGAGTAGCCGCACAGCAGTATGTACGACACGATCCCGATCGACCACAGATCTGTCGACCTGTCGTACTTGCCCTTGAGCAGCTCCGGGGACATGTAGTACGCCGTGCCGACGGGGTTGGTCATCGGCGGCTCGTCCTCCGCATGCCTCCTCGATAGGCCGAAGTCGATGAGCCTGATGTCCGCATCGGCCCGATCCGACTCCAGGAGGATGTTCTCCGGCTTGATGTCGCGATGCACGATATCGTTCTCGTGGAGGTATTCGACCGCCCGAAGCAGGGACCTGATGATGCGGGACGCAGTCCGCTCGTCGAGACATCCGTCGTCGGTGGCATTTCTCACTATCGTATCGAATAGCTCGCCTCCGGCATATTTCTCAGTGACGATGTGCACCTTCTCATCGTCCTCGTAGCATCCGACCATCCTGATGATGTTGGGGTGGTCCACCTCGGAGAGCAGGTCGACCTCGCGACGGAGGTGATCGATATTCCTCATCCTCGACTTGTATATGGTCTTGCACGCGTAGTCGCGTCGCGTATCGCGATGGACGCACCCGCGGACCTCGCCGTGCGCGCCCGATCCAAGCACGGACGGGAACACCTCGTAATCGTCCAACACGCTCCTCGNCGCGGACCTCGCCGTGCGCGCCCGATCCAAGCACGGACGGGAACACCTCGTAATCGTCCAACACGCTCCACGAGGATTGGCAACCTTCCCCCGTGTGGTTGGAGTAGGACGAGGCGTCGTCCTCGCCTTCGTCGCTGCTGGAACCGCTGCCGAGTGAAATAGTCAGGGGGGATGGGGATCGCTCCTCGATATGATCGGGAGCGACGCTGATCTCTTGGACTACCGAGTGGTCGAGGCCAACGCTGTGGTCGTTGTCCTCGATGGGGCAGACGGCGCGATGCTTCCTTCCGGTGAAGGCTGGAACAGATAAAGATCCGGCTCTCTTCATGATTGACTTGTGGGGTGTTTTCGTTTGCGAGCTGTTCCCGGACTGATATTTGCGAGGGATGTGTTTTGGAAATTGTGTGCAACTCCCATGCCCAACCCCCAAGAGGGAGTTAAGAATTGATCATGATGTCGAGGTGAAGAGAAGCTTGTTCTTGATCCGTCCAGGGATGGATTCGCAGGAGTCTTGGATTTTTGGTCTGGGAGGGATTGTTTGGAGAGTGCGCCAATTTAAGATAGCGGGAACAAAATGGCGGGATCGTAATGGCGGGATCCGATGTCCGACCGGACGGATGACTCACCTTGGTGACGCATGCACCACGCATTCATCAATACCATACATACACACACCAAAAAAAAAGCAACGAGTGCGAGATTCTTCTCCTTCCTCCGTGTTTTCTTCCAAAAAACCAAACTATCTATTAACAAACACCCCCCCACCTACCAACCCCTCCCCGCCCACATCGACGAGCAATAATAAATAATAATAAAAGGATGAAGTTCCATAACGCAGCCTCCTCCGCCCTGCTATTGGTTTCCGGTTCGTCGTGCGCGACGGCCTTCATCGTTTCCCCCTCGTCGTCGTCGTTTGCGTCGTCGTCGTCGTCATGCCGGTCATCGCCCATGTCGTCGTCCTCTCCGTCGACCAAGACTTGCCTCGGCATGGCCAACCTCCCGTTCTTCGCCCAGGAGGAGAAGGCGAAGGAGAAGGATGCCGCCGATGACGATGGTGACGTCATCGTCGTCGAGGAATCGGATGGCGATCTCGATGCCATGACCATGGAGGACGAGATCGAACTCCTCGTGCGGAAGGAATTGTCCAAGACGAAGAGGATGTCGAACCTGCGCAACAAGAATGGCGTCGAATACGCGCCGTGGATGGGAATAAGCGAGGTCGACGAGAATCGCATACGCTCCATGATGAGGGAAAGGACCGAGGCCCGACGCAAGCGACAGGAGCAGGAGCGGGACGTGTCCGGGAATCTATTCCGCGATTCGCAGGCGCAGGAACTCAGCGGGACGGGACTGAGCTACAAGATCATCGACGGATCCGTCGAATTGCAATGGGCGACCAGGACCGAAACGAATACCAGGGGCTTCGTCGTCAAGCGACGCGCCGCCAAGACGAACGATTATACCGTCATCGCGTCGTATGCCGATTACGGCCCGCTGTCGTCCAAGGGGAAGGACGGGGGCGTGTATCGTTATTTGGACGAGACGGCCACCCCCGGCGGGTGGGTGTATCGCATAAGCGAGACGGACAATAACGGGAACGAGTCCGACGTGTGCCAGTGCCTCGTCGAGGTCGAGACCGAGGGCGAGCAGAAGGCGGCGATAATCGCGGGCGTTGGTTTCGGCATATTCGCGATAGGCGCGTTCGTCGCCGGGGTGGCCATGGATCCCATGAATGGATATTGAGGCGTGCGAGATGGGGGGGGGGAGGAGGAGGAGGACGAGGATGGATGGATGGATGGATTGATTGATGGATGCGGACTCGTGGGGGGGGCGCCTTGCGCGTGGGGGTGGGGGACGAAAGAAATCGAAACGGGGGAAGAAAAGACCACCGATGGTTACGACGGCGATGTCATGATTCTGGAATGGGGAAGGGGTAATTGTGGGGAGGGGGTTGAGGATGCACGAATGAAGGATTATTCATGTAATGACCACACGAGTATAAATACATCTCTATGGGGGAATCGAAACATCGTCTTCATGTGTAATATAGTCGCTCCCGTGAAGCTACTCAGAGTAGTTCTTAGTATGATGTATATCCTACATTATTATTCGCATTAGACTATGCATCGGCGGCGGACTCGATTGCCACGATGGAGATACACCTTTCGCGCGGCCTGGTGGGGAGAGAATTGCGACGGCGTCCCGCCTTTTTTGTGATGGAGGTCCCGCGTGAAATATTATGTATCGTACGAGTTTAAAGTTGATTTTGGGACCTACGTACCGTAGAAAATGTACGATACTTTTGCCCTGATCGTTTTGGCCTCTGTTCCACAACTCACATCACGTTTTTGGCTGACCATGGCGGCCGGCGGCATCAGCCCATACCATCTCCTACGGACCGACTACGCCCCAAGTAAGGGCATCGTCGTCACCCCCACATCGGGGGGGATCATTGATGCGGTCGGCTTGGTCGTCACCAAACTGAAACCCCCTTTAATACAGTGATATCTACACACCACATGTGTGAAGGTTTTTTTTGGAGTGCGGCAATTCACAGTTTGTCACAGATATGCATTGAATATATGTATATTAACACTACTAAACCCCCTTCTCAACCGCCTTAAATATCCCCCCGCCCCCCGACGTGTCCATTTTCAATATCGGCATCACCAACAATCAACTCATTCGGGGCGTCGAAAATAAGAGGATCGTCGTTGCTGGCCGCCGACTCAACAATCAACTTCTCCCATTCGGCTGCTAACTGTTTGAACTCCTCCTGAGTCATCAACAGTGCAGCCAACAACAATTCCTTCTTTTTCAGCTCTTCGAGGTGACCTAGGGCAGTGTGGGCCATCTTGATGACGTTGGACTGGGCCTCGTTCAACTGTTCTTCGTCATGGTGGGTCCATTTATCGAACTCTGGGGGGGCTTTTCTGCGGCGTTTGATTTCTATCCACGCGACAAATTTGGCATCCTTCTTCATGCCTGCAACTTTTGGATACTGGTGCCAGGTGAGTAGGGCCGTCAGGTCAGTCGCTGTCAGCTTCGTCGTCAGTGCCGTCGCCTATTGAGCGACGGACCTTTGTGCTTGAGAGGCACTTGCGGTTGAGAGGCACTGCGCCAACCATCTCCCACACCTTGATGTTCAACGTGTGAGAAAATCCATGCTGAAACACCGACCCAACAATCAACCCTGTCTTTGGATCCTCTCCCCCAAAAATAACCAGCCCAACAATCCACGGCGAAAGACTCCTTGGCGCATCGGTACGAATGCGCTCATTGATGATGAGTTGGAGGTTTGTCCTGACTGCCATTGGAATGGACCATAACTTTGGTCCATCTCCTGCCCTTTAATTCTTGTTTGGGCCGCCCATTAGTGCCAGACGGCGCCGTACTTGTTGTCGCATGATTTCGCTTGCAGCGTCCGACTTCAAAAATCCAGCCAGAATCATCGCACCTGGAACCTTGACACCAGTGGTGGTCTGGAG
>JALLBA010000512.1:0-17011 GCA_036939675.1 Cyclostephanos invisitatus
TGAGGTCTGCGTATGGCGAATGGTCAAGCTACAATCCACCTATCATCCGTTGATAAAAATCACGAAGGATTCTTGTGCATGTGTAGTGATGGGTTTCCGTGCGATGGGAGTTGTATTGGCGCAAAATTCATGCCAATCATCACCGTTGTCGCAGATGAAGTTGGTATTTCGCGGAAAGCTTGGTACGTTACGACGTGCTGGAGGGGCATGTTTTCTGGGATGTGAGGGGATGTTGGTGGTGGTGAGGGGGGTCCATTGTCCGTCGAAGTCCTGGTGTAGGAGAGTACGTCGTTGGTGTGTGAAGTCGAGTCATCTGAGTCCGATACTTCACTTTCCGCAGGACGTAGTTGAGTGTGAGAAGTGAGTGTAGTGACGTTCGGATGTAGTGACGAGAGTGCGGATCAAGGAACGAAGACTCGGTAACGCGCGGAAGTAAGGGATGTCGTGAGCGCGGATGTGATGATATTGGTGTACGGTGGGCCAGCATGGGGAGACAGAAAGCCAGGATAATGTTGGGGTGGGAGGTGGACGGGTGGGTCTGGGTGGCGGTACATGTATGCCTTTTTTGGAGATGGGTCGGTGGTCCAAATGGGTTTCCTTGCTTGTATTGTATGTGTTTCTTGGTGGGCAAGACAGGATGATAGTCATGATTTTGATGGGTGGGGGGGGGAAGAGGGGGGGGAAAGTTGTATGCCCTTTTTTTTCGGAGTTACTGACGTTTCAATCTTCGGTAGTATAAATTAGTATTGCAGCATCTTTATACATGGGTGGGGTGGGTACCGCTGCTTCCACCACGAACACGTTTTGCTGGTCAGTTTTAATGTCGTCGCATGGGGGAGAGTGTGCGTATCGTTTGATGAGACCAAATTGCCCTTATCAGCAATATCAATTCCGCTAAGCTCAGGATTGCTATTTATGGCTCCGGAGGAGACTGAAGACGATGAAGCTGGTGCAACCGTGCTGTGCAGCATTCATTCAAAGTCTACAATTCAAACTACAGTTGCCTTTCTCACCACTCGTGTGAAACAACCAGATGCCGATGATTGGGGTAAACTCAAACGCGTCTTAACATATTTATCGTCTACGCGATACTTACGTCTTACATTGTCTGCCGAGTCCCTCTCTAATATAGTTTGATATTTGGACGCTTCCCATCATCTCCATGATGATTGCAGGGGACACACTGGTTCCATTCTAACATTCGGTAACGGTGCGACTACCTGCTCTTCTACCAAGCAGAAAATCCCTTCCAAAAGTTGCTGCGAGAGTGAACTCATTGGTCTTTTTGACAAAGTCAGTGATGTCCTCTGGACCCGCCAATTTCTTGAGGCCCAGGGCTACAAGATCAAAACCAGCGTTGTATACCAAGACAACATGAGCACGCTTTCCCTCGCCAAAAATGCTTACGTCTCTCGTTCTAAACAAACCAAACATATCAAGGCAAAGTATTTTTTCACTCGTCATTATCACCGTGCCTGTGAACTTGACTTGCAATATTGCTTTACCGACCAGATGTGGGCAGATGTCCTTACCAAACCCCTCCAGGGAACCACGTTCCGACTTATTCGTGCATTCTTGATGAATTGCCCTATTGACTATCAGGATCCTCCGGATCCACCTCCTTCTTCCAAACCAAAATTAACGATGACATCATCGTCTAAATCACATTCTTCACGGTCCCCCTTCGTCCCCTCAGACGAACCTACGGATGCTCCGATAAAGGTCCGATCCCTTCAGCCCACTCCTTCACCGCGGGGGTGTGTTGAGACACCATCTCATGGTACAGTCGTGTACCAGATCCCTCCCGTGTACACCCATCATGAGGAATATGTGACGTGGAGGGACAAGTTGTTCCCTCGCCCTCTCACTCCATTACCTCTTACTAGAGTGGCTCTTGCACCACTTTGACGAGTGCACGAGAGTGTCGAAATCAATATCTCGATTCCCAATGTCAAATCGGCTATCGTTTAAATAATCGCTATCGCCTCAACAGGGGGGGGCGAGGAAAGCTTGAGAGGGGGGTCCCGGCCTTCGACGACCATGATGACAGCGACTATGACGATGAGAGATTTGCCGTAACGACCGAGCGGACGACGGATGCCAGATTTCTGGCAGTTATCCCAGTGGCAGTATCGCTGCAATGTGACGCTCATCAATTACATCCAACGAGGGAGGAGAAGGGAAGTTCGGATGGGGGGCAATCGACGATCGCGTTGATCTAGAGACGACAGGGGGCCGTTGAGGGGGGAGGGCGATGATTCCGACGACTAATCAATGGGTGGCGCCGTACGTTTCACTTCGACCAAAGGATGGGAAACCCCGACCCAGCGAGGCTGTCCATAAAATAATTTAGGCACGATATTATGAGTAAATAATTTCGACACCCAAAAACACGCCACACAATAGAGGTATATGTCCTAGTCAAACAAGATGAGGTCTGCGTATGGCGAATGGTCAAGCTACAATCCACCTATCATCCGTTGATATAAAATCACGAAGGATTCTGGCGCATGCGTATGATGCGAAAAGGCATTATTAAAGGTGTCGAATAATCAGCCTCGATGGCAGCGACTACGGCCGAGCGACGAGGCAATCTTAGTAATGTTATCCGCTCTGTGTAGCCCGTGCCAACGATGGATGCTTTCCGAACTCATCGAATCCGTGTCGTCGATCATTCCGATCCATCATCGAGCTCGTTCCACTTTCCCTTCCCCCCGGCGCCGCCCATCTGTTTCTTCTCCTTCCTGTTCACACGCGAAAAAACAAAGGAAAGTGGGATTCGCACGTCAATGTTGGGTAGATAATAATAAAATACGACGAGATCGGTATCGTCGTCGAGAGGGGACGGCGGGAAGAACTCACTTGTGTGGATCGTGATCGTGCTTCCTCGTGATGTTGCGACTCGGCGATCCCTCTCCCGTGGTTTTCGTCTCGGGGATCTTATTCTTGTCGATACTGCGCGCGACGATTGGGGGGGCGGGGGGGCGAAAAGAGGAAAAATATGTGAATGACAATATTAATTTGGTGACGCGCGGCGTCGTTGGATCGAGTTCGTAAAAAATGGGCCCTGTGACGCCCAGCCCGAAAAAAATGGGAATGACCAGTGGAGGGAGGGAAGGGTGCGTGAAATAATAAATCTCGGAAAGTCCAACTTCTATGATACCATCCATCGGCGACTCTCCTCCCGATGATGCAACCATGCGGTATTTATCTTGCCATCGTCGAAGTACCACCACTTACTCGGATTTGGTCATGCTTTCCTTCTTTTTGCTTGGATGTTACGTTTTATGTTGTGTCCTCGGCTTGGTGATAGGTATATATTCTTTATTGCACAAGGGAGACGAATGGTGTCAAGGCAGAAGATCTCGTCGCGTTCTTCGTGTCCTGCATAGCGTTCGCATTTTTTTATGGTACGTATGTACTCAAACGTAAGTACGTGTCACGCCCGCCCCGCCAAAAATTCCCCTCCGTCGTCCGTAAGTAACAGGTAAAGTGCACGGTCTTGCCTTCTCCCACACTCCCCTGCGATAATCCTACTTTTGCCATCCCGCCGCCGCCACTCTCGTAAACCAATCTGAGTAGAACAAACAGTTATCAGACCAATGGTGCGTTACCGAAACCCTCTCCCACCTTCTTCTTTTCTCGGAATGGGGAGTGGTCTTCGTCAGTCCGACTTGTGTATACGGTTGTTGTGGGCCGATGACGATCAAGCAGGTCTTCTTTCACCTCATCCCCCCATTCGGGGGGAAGTGCCGGTCAACACCCTCATCCGCTGATTTAATTAACATTCCGAGGCCGTCACCGTACATCGAATGTAGTACCAGTTTCGAATTATCATCTCTCTCTTTTCCGAGGAGGAGGAGGAGGAGGAGGCGGCGAGATATATGAGACACACCGTCCTTGTTGGACCGTCCATCGATTCTCACTATTTGTTTTTTTCCCCCTCCCTCGTCCTCGTCCCCTCCCTCCCCCCCAACGATACATCGATCTGACGAACGACGAACGAAAAAAAAAAAAACAGGATACCTCCAACATCAAGCTAGCGAAGGTGAGCCGCGTCCTCGGCCGGACCGGCAATACCGGCAACGTCACGCAGGTGCGAGTCGAATTCGTCAATCCCGAGACGGGCGCGTCCGAGGGTGGAAATGCCGCCCGGTCCATCGTCCGTAACGTCAAGGGACCCGTGAGGGAGGGCGACATCCTTTGCCTCCTCGAGTGGGAGCGCGAGGCTCGCCGGCTTAGGTAAACATCGAGTGGGGAGATTCCGGATGTCAACTGCGCGCCTTCTCCCCCCCCTCCACGTCTCCACGAGGACGAGTTACATAAATATTAAGTATTGAGCGAAAAAAAATACCGTTTCACCGAAGAACGTTTCAATCACGCGCCGTCTTGACCTTTAATCCCACCATTCGCTTAGACAGGGAGATGAAGGTCATCTGTCATGAGTACACCGTCATGCATATGCTGCAAACTGTACCTAATTGGGCAGGAGAGTATCACAGGACGTTCGGTGGACCGCCTCTACGACTACGATACCTCAACCGAACAAACAAGCTCGCTTCCCAGATGATGCAGATTCCCCTTCCGTGCATATCTTAAGACGCATTCATAATACTTGCGTAACTCCTCATTTGCAGAATGAACTCGGTTGTAAATGGACTGCTGGGACTTATCGTCTAGGTAGTTTTAAACCTTCTACTTTTGTCAGTTGAGGCGGCTCAGGGAATCAGAACCAAAATACCCCCGACACCGTCTTTACTTCTCGAACATCATGTGCTATTTTCCAACATTCAACATCTTCTAGCATCTTGCATCTTGCCTCTCACCTCTTTGTTGCAGTATACCCATTTGCTCATCCACTGAGTGTTGGATGGTTCTGTTTTGAAACAATTGTTCTGTTTTGAAACAATTTGCATCAGACAAATTTAGATATAGATGCAGTTGATGCTGCTAGTACTCTGTAATCTATATCAACAATTTTCACCATAAGCAATATTTGAACTTGTCTTTACTTGCCAGAATCTGACCCAACCACATTTGCAGATTATAGTGTTCGGATGCTCCCATATGCTTTAGTTGCAAAGCATATCGGATGGCCTCAAGACATGCTGTTTGTGATGTGTTTAAAATTGACGAGGGATGATTGCTACTACTGCTGCTGCTGTCGCTGCTGCTGCTGCTGCTGCTGCTGTTGCTGCTTGTACAGACATCATGTGATTGGCACTCAGTCAGACTCTGCACTCGTCCCAGCCTTGCTGGACCATATTTCCTAAATTCTTGTTCAAACTTGGCAACAGTGGGTGTAGGCATCAAAATCATTATCTGGGCTCAAAGTGCATGTGCCGTTATAGGCATAGGAGGTCCTCAAGCATGCCCTCCAGCTTGACCAACCATGATAAGGGGGGGGGACGAGGGATTGGAGGTTGCATCCACTTGGGATTTGGAGTGAAAGCATTCATTTTGATTGCAGATAGTCTAGCAAGGTTTGAAAGATGTGTGTGTCTTAGGGCAAGTGAGAGACGAGAGACAAGCGAGCCGGGGATAATCCACCGGTCCTCGTTTGCGGATGAGTGGAGGGAAGGGGTGGCCTCTCGGCTCATTTGAGTTTTCATTCCGACATACGACATAGTAGTACTAGGAATACAAGGAACTAAAAATACTAACGACGAGGAGTGGACCGATCACCATGTAGGGGGTCAGTGCGCTGTGGGCAGGGGGCAGGGGTGGAGGATGGAGGATGGAGGGCAGAGGTGGTATGCGGGTAGACCTAAATTCCTCTCCCCCCTTTGTGGAAGGCAATGAATGCCCCGATGATGCCGAGCCGAATGCAAGGCAGCAAAAGATAACAATAAGTCAGTCTCTTATGTCCCAGAGTGCCTAACTACGATACATCAGGAGGGATGAGGAAGAAAAGTGAGGATCATAGAGCATTTACAAATTTGTACTTAGAATAGATTAGTGGATTTTCTATCCTATGGTAGGAATCCGTCACTACTGTACCACAGGTTTGGCGATGTCAGAATTCCACCATGCCACGAACTGCCTCCCCGGCGGCATCGGAGCCATCGGAGCCGATGCTCCGTTGTGGCCCGCTTCTTCCATCGGAGCCAGAAGATTCGTGACAAATGGCTGAATGACGATAAGCGGCGTCTCACTGGTGTCCTAGTGACAGGCGATGTGATGCGGCCTGACAGTCATAAACAGCAGCTGTGCTACCTCCTTTGCATCCAATGGGACCGAGTTCTACATCCTCAAAAGGAACTTCAAGGTTGAAACGCCCTCCCTACTCCCTATGCAAGTGAGGAGCCTCAGACAGCAGCTGTGTCTACGGCGCCCGTCCCTAACAACGCGCAGGAGCGGCAGTCGTTGAATAATGTGACCTCCAACATTGAGGGTGGTCTGTTGCGTGCAGCAACAAGGGAGGAGATCAAGGAGCTACAAAGGCAGGGCATCAAGGTTGATGACTACAACGAGCCGGCGCCCTAGAACGCCCAGCCGCCTGCACCCCAAGGACCCGCCCCTCCTCCTGGCAATTGGGAGAAGCCAACATATTGCCCCCACCAAGCAAACTCTGACTTCTCCGACCAAAAGGGAAGGTTCATCAATCACCGATGGGATGCCATTGCCGACTACGATGAGCTTGACCTATTCCGGATGTGCTTTCTGGAGGAGTGGGTCGCCGACGTCCTCATCCCGATTGCAAACAAGGACCTCAGCAAAAAGATGGATCTCCAAGTTTTCTATGTCTTCTTGGGTTGCATCTTCTTCATGACCTGCTACGAAAGAATTCCTGACCGGGATATTTGGTGGTCTGCCAAGCCCATTGACATGTTCGAGGTTGCGCCTTTTCAGCAAAATGCCTACATGAGCCAGAACTGATTCAATGACATCATGGCCGCACTCCGGTACACCTACAAGGAATTTCCCTTGTTCTTCCTTGATTGCTTTCACAAGGTCCATAAAAATGATTGATGCATCAATGATCATTACTCCAATGGGTACAAGCCATTGTGGCTTTTGTGCATTGGCGAGTCAATGAACTTGTGGCTTAACAAGTTTTGCCCCGGTTTCATGACCCTCCCTCGCAAGCCGCATCCATTTGGCAATGAATATCATTCGATCGCAGACGGCGACAACGAGAAGCCGATCATGTGGAGGATCAAGATCGTTGAGGGGAAGGATTGCCCAAAGAAGGCCGATGGGACATGGGCCTTTCCAAGCAAGTACGAGCGGATGGGGTACACGAAGACAATCAACCTTCTGCTCAACAAGATAGAGACATCCATCGTGCGGGTAAGGTTGTCACGGGCAACAGCGGCTTTTGCATTGCGATGGGAGTGATGGCTCTTCAAAAGTTTGCCATCCACGGGAAGTTCCTAATCAAGAAGCGGAAGTATCGGCTGAAGCACTTTCCAAGCGACTACACCAATGACTATGTGGCAACAAAGCCGTTGGGCCACAGTGAGACATTTGTTCAACAGATGGAAGATCAACGATTCTTGGTACATTGCACTAAAGATCGTGACTACATCAGGATGATCATGTCAACGCATGGGGTCCTGGACGAGATTCAAGACCATCCAACGTGGTGGCTCGTGGACGGCATGTGGTGAACGTTCAAGTACGCCAAGCCCTTCAGCTGGCACAACCATGCCAAGCACTGGATTGATGATGTCAACAATTGTCATCACAATCCAATCGGGTTGGAAGATGTTTGGGCAACAAAATGGTGGTCCAATCAACAATTCGCTTTCCATTTGTCGATCGCAGAGGTGAACGCAGTGCAGGCTCCGGTGCGTGCGAAGAAGGAAGCGGCAATGCCAACTTTGGAATTTCGCAAAAAACAAGCGATGCGGATGATGACGAACAAGCTGAATGATAACGGAGTGGCTGCGGCATCTCCCGTGCACTCTCGGGCCCACACATCGTCCGAACATGTCATCGTAATGCGGCAGAAAGGTGAGGGAAGTTGGAACATTTGCACTCACACACTCAACAAGAGGGACACACTGTACATCCCCCATCCGTGCTCTGAATGCTGCGCAAAGACACGGAGCTATTGCAAATGTGACCCTAGTCATCCCCTTTGCATGGCTTGCTTTGAAATCCATGCCCGCGAGCATGGCTGTTGAAATATCATAGGTATTAATTATAGTCACTATTTTAGGTGTTATTAGAGTGTCACATGTGTATCCCTGGCAATACCCCATCGTTTAATACCGAGATTTTTGCACTTTACTTCAGTGGGAACTGTCTTGGGGCGCTAACAGTCTGCTGATAGCATCCAAAGTGATGGGAACATGTTTAACTAGTATTCACTACAACAAAACTATTAATGAATAGTTTTGGGTGGCCGAAAATCCATAAGGGGTCTATGATACACGGATCAACATCCGTCCTCTCACTCAAATATATTTGAGAGTTAGGGTTACACCTAACTCTAACCCTATTCCATTCAATTCTCGTAGGAATCTTACAATGATGTGCCACAGTATTTACAATTACAAGTGTTTGACAACAGGGGATGAAAAAATCTCACACATGCAACACTGGAACACCCAAAAATCCATCCCTTAAGGTTAGGGTTAATCTGTGTTGGACCCTACTACCACAACTCCACATACGACAACTCCACATACGACGAGGCTCCTGAACAGACAACGCGTCAATAAAAAGAGCGTTAGTCAAATTTTTCATGAAATATCTCACTTATTCTCATACCTCTCATTTTTCACTTTTAATTCCGAAAATGAAGAGGACCGCAACGAAGATCCCATCCAACATCGAGTTAATCCCCGCCGAGACTACGAACGAACGTTTCACGAACGAAGACATCAACGACGACGAGGAAGTTGTTATGACAGTGAGGGATGGCGATGCGGTATCGAGCGAGGACCTTGACGCGCTGAGGACCATGGTTTACGACATGCTGCGCAATCCGGATATGTTGTACATGTCCCCCCTCTACTCTGGTGCAGTGTTGTCATCATCTTCTTCGTCGTCGATTGGTCGCAATGGTGACGCCGCCACTCCCGCGGCCGTATTCCGATCCTCGTCGTCACCGTCATCCCGGACGATGGAGGACGTGATTCCACCGTCCCCGATCATCGACGAGTCGTCGCCCAGCATGATGCCATCCTACTACATCTGTCGGGAATGCTACACTCCGCCGCCGCCTCCATCGCGCATTCGGAAATATCCCTCGGTGCCATCGTCCGTGGCGTCGAATGCACCGCGGCTGCCATTCTATTGATCTTTTGTATCGATTTTCCCTCATGGCGGGTTCGTGGGGATGTTTGAAATCTTTTGAACCTCCCCCATTATGAGGGCATTTGATTTGGCGTTTTCCATCATATCAAAAATCAATTACCGAGTCGTAACATTACTAACATCATATTTTATATTTTACGATCACGACTTATATAAACTCCTCTATTCGTCTTTTAACGATGACATGAGCGGGAGACATGGACCGTTCTCTTTGACATCTCATATTAGGAATGAAATGGAACGATGCTATTACTTAATTCTTCATTCACCTTGACCCGATCAATGTCACTCCAGTCAAATGAGCAGGGCCTCGCAGATCATTATTCGAAATCTTAGACATACCTTGATAGTACAATGCTAGTAATAAATTCTTAATTCAACCGATTGAGCTACTACACTTAAATAAGGAAGGCATGGTCCATGCGCACGCAGCTGGATCGTCTCCGATCTAGATACTTCACACTCCCCATCAACGGTCACTCCACCGGGCCTACGACACGGAGCCGTTGGCGATGGGACTCGTGCACACCCCCGCGCTCGTCAACAGGGGCCTGCCGCAGAATTCCGGTACGCCGTACGCGCCGGTCCTGAGGAAAGGCGCAATCTTCTCGAACACTTTCTGCTTACCGATCTTGTTCTCGGCGAACGGGGCGGCGCCCTCCGAGCCGTAATCGACGCCCGGGATTGTCACTCGCTCGCCGATTTTCGCCTCCACGGGCACGCTCACCAATTTTACCTCGGTGTGATCTTCGTTCGACGCGCACAATACCATGCCGTGACTTGGGAAGCCAGCGAGCTTACGTTCCTTGAGGTTGCACAATACCAAAACCAGACGTCCGTCGAGGTCCTTGGCGGTCATGTATGGACGGAGTCCGGACGCGATGAGGCGAGGCTCGTCCTCGCCAACGTCGATCTCCTCGCAGAAGAGCTTCTCGGACTCCTCGTGGGACCAGACTTTCGTGATACGGCCGACGCGTATGTCGAGGGCAGTGATGGGCGGACCGTCGTAGGAATCCATGGGATCGGCAGTCGAGGCGGCGGCAGTGGACGGTGCCGTCGCGGTCGACTGGGCGGACGACGCGCCGGCGGATTTCCCAGCAACGGCGTCGTTCATCGGCGCGTCCCCCTTCGACGGATCGGCCCCGCCGGCGACCTCCTTCGACAGACGATACTCGGCCGGGATGGTCTCGCAGAACGCCCTCAGCCGTTCCATCCTCGAGTTGAAGGGCACGACGCCCGCCGATTCGACGTTCACAACCGATCCCTCTCGCTCGGCCATGGCAAGGAGCGACAGCTGCTTCGTGACGTCCTGACCGCTCATCTCGCCAGTCAACGCCAGCCTTACGGGATGGAACAGATTCTTCCCTTTCAGGTTCATCTCCTTCGCCAATGATTTCATTGTCGACTTGTACTCCTGGGGGTACGACCCAATGTCCCCCCCGATTTGCGTATCCTCGACTATGGCGGCCCCGCTCGCGGCGTCCACGAACGCCGCGAGGGGATCGTCATGCCTCGGGACGGGGAAAGTACCGGCGTCGTGCATGTCGAGTATCCTCGTGGCGATCGCGTGGAAGTTACCGCGCGTGACCATCATTCTCGACTCGGACCCGTCCGGTAGGTCGTCGAACGTCGACTGGAGGTTGTACCCGAGGACCGCCATCGCGTTCGTGGCGGCATCCCTCGTCGTCTCCATCATCTGCTTCGCGAGGGCCGTGCAGGCGAATACGAAATCGCGCCTGTCCGTTGATCCGTCGCTACTCTCTGGCCCGATCACGTCCAGGGATATCAGCTGCTCCTCGACCAGGTGCAGAACCTCCTCAACTCCCATCCTCTTGAGGTGCTGCGAGTTCACCCACCGTAGCTTGTCCATGTCGAACACGCTCGGGCTCTTGACGATCCTGTCGACGTCGAACGCCTCAATCAGCTCGTCGCGCGTGAATATCTCGTTGTCGGTCCCGTCGTTCCACCCGAGGAGCGCTAGGTAATTCACCATGGCGTCCGGGAGGAATCCATCGAGTCGGAATTGGTTGCACGACGTCGCGCCGTGCCTCTTGCTTAGCTTCTGCCGATCCTCACCGAGTATCAGGGAACAGTGTGCGTATCGTGGCCTGGGAGCGCCCAGCGCGTCTAGGATGAGTCCCTGACGGAGCGTATTCGTCAAGTGCTCCTCGGCGCGTATGACGGTGGTTATGCCCATCGCTGCATCGTCCACGGCAACGCAGAAGTTGTAAACCGGGACGCCGCTCGATCGCAATAGGATGAAGTCTCCCACCGTCGCCTCGGCGTCCCACGATACCGTTCCACGCACCGCGTCGTCGATGACCACGCGCGCGCCGGGAGGGACCTTGAACCGCACCGTGTACGGCATCCCCGACGCGATGTTCCTCGAAACGACGTCGGGATCCGCATCGCGCCACGTGCCGTCGTATCGGGGCGGGATGCCCCGTGACTCCATGTCGGCCTTCATGGCGTCCAATTCGTCCGGGGTGCAGAAGCATGGGTACGCCCTCCCCTCGGAGATGAGACGATTCGCGATTTTGGTGTATAGCGCGTCGCGCTCCGACTGACGGTATGGTCCGTACCTCGCCTTCGCCAAAGGCATGTCGGGACCCTCGTCCCACTCGAGCCCGAGCCACGTTAGGTCGGCGATGACGGAGTCCTCGCTCTCTGCGTGTGTGTGTGTGTGTTTCGTTTTTTATATTATTTTTTCGGGGGAAGGGTTGCAATGCGCGGGGGGGGGGAAGGGGGTAAGTACATCGATCGTAAAAAGGAAGAGGAAAGAGGGGGTAAGGGGGGGGGGAGTGAGTGGGAAAGAAAAGAGGCAATATCGGTGAGAGGAGGAGGACGACGGGGGGGCGTCTGGTCGGGCGGCGCCGAAAAGATGTATATATTGGATTCACTTCCACACAGTGGACCAAAAAAACGATCCATCCCCCCCCCCCCCCTCTCCTGCCATCTCGTCCCTGCGCATGTGGTATATCGCGTTTATAATGCATTATTCCCGAAACGACCCCTCATCCCCCCCACCTTCCCCCTCAATCACGGATCGACGCACATTCCGTAAAAACCCCGCGTAAACAAAACCCAACCAACACGAAACGACGACGAAACGAAAAACGTGGAACCGAACGACCCCAGCAAAGGAACGAAAGCTCAAAAAAACTCACCCTTGGTACTCCTGGCGACGTCGGTATCCTCGACCCTCAAAACGAACGCCGCCCCTCCCCCTCTCTCTCCATCGCCACCACCGTATTCCAATCTCCCCTTCCGTGCCACGAGCCAATTGTACAATGCCGTACGAGCACCTCCGACGTGTAGAGATCCGGTGGGGGACGGCGCGAATCTCATCCGGGGGGGTAATTCGCGAACGTTCTTCCCGATGTTCGGGAATAATGCGCGACCATCGTACTCGTCGTCGTCGTTCTCGATTTCGTGTATGGTCGTCGTCGCGGTAGTCTGATCCTCGGCGGTAGATCGCAGCAACGTGGAGGACGACGTATCGCCGCCGCCAGTGATGATAGCGCCGTCGAAGTATCCTGGCATTTTGGAAGCGAGTTTCGCCAACGACGACGGATTCGGACGAATGGACTTACGTCGACGCAATGATGACGTCTTGCCGAATTCAGAATCGGACGACGAGGAGGAGGAGGAGGCGGGCAAAGGACCGACGACCTTCACGTTGCCCCCCCCGCTAGAGGACGAGGACGAGGAGGAGGGAGAGGAGACCAAGGCGCGTCGTGCATTGGGCAATACGAAGGAATTCACGACGCGAATCACGCCGACGCGACCTCTCCCGCTTCCGCCGCCGCTAAGCGCCAACGCGAGGGCATAGTACGACATGCCTCGTATTCTCATGATACTTGTGGATGATGATAGATACGTGTTAGGATGCCACACTAGATACCGCGACGATTTCCCACTCTCCTATCTCTCTCCCACGCGACCCGCTATCTTCTGCCGGCGGTGTGTGAATTGCCCTTTGTCTTTCGTTTCGGGGGGGGCGGCGACCGATCACTCACTCACTATGCCGGATGATGAGATGATGAAGCGACGCGTCGTCGTCGACAGGCGTCGAAGTACTACGAGGAAAAAGTGAAACAAACCCCTCTTTCCTTCTTCAACACACCACGTGGAGGTCCAATCATCATCACTCGCTCGTTTTCTCCTTTTGGGGGTTTTGGGGGGCGTGGTTTGAGGGGGACGACGCCCGGTGTGATCATGATGTGGCGGGAACAATGGACGTTGAAAATGAATTTTTAATTATATCGATTCCCTCGCACGTGGATTTTAACACTGGAGCCCCCTCATGATGGTCATGTGAATGTGAACGAGAGAATAAAAAAAATACGTGGAGAAAAAGAAACGTCCCCTCGAATGAAAGTCGGCGGTGACATTAATCACACGCAACGAACAGTGCTGCTCCTCGACATTTCACTACCCAAGAATATTACCATCAACAGAAAGGATATCATGCTCCCATCGTCCTCCCGCGGCAGACGAATTATGACCATCGCGGAGGCCACCTCCTCGTCGTCCTCCTCGTCGTCCTCCTCGTCATCGTCATCGTCATCGTCGTCGATCGCCATGATGATGATACCATCGGCGTCAATGTCGTACCACGCCGTTTCCTCGTCGTCGATTGCTATTGCGACGAGAACGAACGACGATGAGAACATGCCGGGACGGCGTGACGAGGCTGCGTTGTTGTTGCGACATTCGTCAAAAACAAGAACGTCGATTGCGACTTTGGGTATGCCTAGAAGGAAGGGCGGCGATGGCATCGGGGGCGGTGGCAATCCATTTCGTCGCGTTCGTCAATCGTCGTTACAACAACAGCATCAGCAGCAGAGTCAGCTTCGATTGCCGCCCCGGCCGCCATCGTGCCGTCAGGTGCGTAAGGCGCAGTGGCAATTCAACTTGCAAATGACCAAGGAGAGGGGAGAATTCGCGTGAGGAGGAGAGTTTTGGGGGGTGGGCGGGGGGAGGGGACTCAAGCAAAACAGGAGGAGGTCGGTGGTTGAAGGGCCTCCTTCGGTCGGGATGGAAAAATTTGGAATTATGTTTCATCATTTTTGGTAGATTTTCGGCAGGGGGGATGTACAAGCGCGCTCAAGCGCCGGTGCTTCTTGTGTCTCGGCAACAATTTGTACACGTAGCGTATGGCAATTATGATCGAGATGATTATTTTTAACGATGCGCGCTTTCTCGTAGCTTGCATCGAATCCATGCCGGATCGACGGACGATACGACCCATTCTCCTATATAGTCGAAGCTCGTGCGATCCCCCCCCGTGACTTCTTGGCATCGCTTTATTCCTCGACTCGCTTCCCGACCGCCCTCGACGATTCCATTGACTATTACTCATCATAACCGCGACAAAGTTCGGGCAAGAATGAGCGCGTCATGACCCTGAGATGCGCTGGCATCGAAAAAGAATGTGTCGGCTCGTGTGATCGTAACAGTTGCCGGTGTGGGGTGGGGTTCTACCTAATTGAGAGGGTATGATATGTTGGTCTTGTTCTTGTCATAAGGGGGAGCAAGAGTGACATCCAACAAAATGAAGAAAAAAAGAACATTCACAACCAACATCCTCGGCGACCCGGACCTACAGCCCCAACGTTATGATCGACCCGCTCGACTAACGCGATTGGCTCACGGATATCGGTGGTAGCGGTCGCCCCCCCCACGAGTGCTCTGACGGATCCGTACCTCCTCGCGGAGGATTTCGACATCGGATTGGGGTGCAAGCTCGGTCGCGATGAGGGCGACGACGCAGACGTCGGCTTGCTCCCGGATTTCACGACGCTGAATTTTGGGAGATCGAGAAACAACACGATGGCATGGGCGGCATGCCATCGACACAGAGACGGCCGGCGGACGAAGGGGGGAACTTCCGACAACGCCAATCGATTGGACGAGAGCTTCATTGTTACATCCAAGGATGTGGAAATGAGGTTTGAGACCATCGTTGAAATGGCACCTCCGTTCATGAATAATCCGAGAAATGGATCGTCTCCATCGCGTCGGCCTCGGTTGAGCCATGATCGCCAGTTTTCTTGAGAGCAACCCAAATCATCACGGTCGATATCCACGTTCGATACTAGCGACACGTACAAGACAAGCTACAAGATACCAGCATCATCGACCGGATGCAAGCACGCGCGTGCAATTGATGGATATCGCGCCATCGATCTGACCGATAACGACGTCCTATTCGGACGAGGGGGGGCATATCAACGCCCATGCGGGCAATATGCGCTTCCGTAGGATGGCTCTCGTACTACGACCGTGTACGAGGCGAGTTCGAGGGAGGGCAAGTTCAACGTATCGAAAATGCTCGTCGAGGGAGTTAGGAATGGGGGACACAGATTCCTGGAGAAGGGATCGGATGGATCGTGGCACGAGGTGACGTGGAAGTTCGCGCGGAAGAAGGCGAATCAGGTCCTGAGGGAGCGTGGGAAGCGAACGAAATAGGCGTTTGTCATTCGTATCGAGACAACTGCAACTTTGGTGTTGGTAGTCGACGCAATCGAATAGTTCTCGTGCTCAGCATGTAGCTCATCAGATACGCCTTGTTTACTAGAGTATTTGTTCATGGCAACGGCCAGAATAAGTTCAGGGTGTATTGTTTCGAGGCCAACGGATTTCTGCGACGATATATGGGTATAAAAGGTCATTCACATCGACTATTCCATCATTGTGACCGAGGCCTAGCACTCCACACGGATTCCCTCTTTCGTCGCCCAAACTATAATATACCTCGAACGAAAGGTCCCAATCACTCGAGGCTCGCGTTTCGACATTATTCGTTACCCCGTTCTTCGGCGTCATCCCACACTGAGAGTTTCGGACCGAATATTATCGTGTCGCTCGATCTGGTGTTCACATCCGTGGCCTACCGCCCCGGCCGCCCTTGCGCATCACATCCCCCCTTCCTCCCCGTCGACCGGGATGTTCTCGAGACCAAAGGTCCATTGTGGTGTCGAAATGGCGCGTCCCGTCCTCCACTTTTTTTCGGGGACGGGCAACGTGCATCGCCCCCCTCGTGTGACACCGCCATGGGCCCATTTCCTCCTCCCGCCCATTCGCCCTCAAGGCCCCCCCGGCCGCCCTCATCATCTTGACAATTCCGACTCCAGGGCGTGGATGGGAATGCGGGGGGGGGGGGGACGGGACATGCGTCTCCTTCCACGATCGCCACACATCCCCCTCCGGGAATATGTCGGTGCGGGGGGAACGACGACCGGACGCCCATGTACAATAATGAGGATCCCTCGTCGCTCCCCCCCCCACCCCCTCCCCCGATTCCCCCTCACCCCCATCCTCCCGAGAGAGTCCCACCCTCGTCGACGCGGTATGATCTCAACCCCCCCCCACCCCCCCCTCTCTCTCGGTAGAGAGAATGCCTACATATCCGCCCCCTCCCCATTCCGCACTTCACGTACCCCCGCCCCCCGATGTGGGTTGGGGGGGGGGTGGATGGATGTCGTCCACCGTGGACGTAACCGTGGGTATGCGATTCGGGAGAATGATGAGGCGTCGGGCATTCTTCTTCACACATCATGTTGTATCGTCTCTCTCGCCGCGGATGGGAGGGGGGGGGGGGGAGGGAGGGACACCACCGCCCAGCCAAAATTTTGGGCTTTTTTCGCGGGAAGCCTAGTTCTCGAGTTTTTGTTCTACGTCGCAAACGGAAACACCGTACGCTCAAAATAACAAGGTGCACGATGGCTCCGACCAT
>JALLBA010000513.1:0-17009 GCA_036939675.1 Cyclostephanos invisitatus
GGGGGGTGACGGGCGACGGCCAGAAATGCATTGGCAAATAATAGGAATTCCCCCCCCCCCCCCAAATCATTTCCCCCCTAAATTTTCGGCGACAGGTTTTCTGCTTTCTTTCTCTTAGTGCCCCCGCGCCCTCCGCCGCCGAGACAACACACCACCGTTCTCGCTCCAGCGTCGACGTTGAAATTTGTAACATCCTCGCCTTAACAACCCCTCTGCCTCGTTTCCCCCGCCGCCATCCGTCCCCTGCGCCTCCCAAGTTCCCCCCGTCGGAACAATTGATGACCCCTCGCTCTCTATGCTCTCTCTCCCGCCCCCGGGACGACGGTTGGGGGTTGGATGCTCACAGTGAACACAACGCGAGACCACGATCCGAGGATCGCGGGAGCGACGAGGTCGGGATAGGCAACAAGGCGCAACGGCGACGCCTTTACGTCGAGACTCGCCTTCGACCCCATCCGACGCCACGCGTCTCTCGATCATCCTCCGTCGGTCGTCCGGGCCTTCATGCGTCGTCGCCGCCGCCGCCGCCGTCGTCGTCGTCGTCGTCGTCGTTGGCGTATCAGCCGCTGTTGCTTTCTAATTGCTCCACCATCGTGAACGGGGAGAAGCGAGACGGCAGCACAGCGGCGGATGCGAGCGCAGTCGTCATTGTCGACCCCCCCCCCTCCTCCTCGCGTCGACGCTCCCACGCCCCGTCCAGCGACAGCGCACGTCGATCGCATAGGGACGAATCGCGCGATTCCGAACCGTCGTCGGAGCGCCTCGCTCGGTCGTCCCCGACGGGGGATGAGCGATCTCGCGATTGTCGGCATCGCGACGACGACGACAGATTCCTGTCGAAAATTCGAGACGAGATGAGGAGACTCGAATCGATCGGAGTTTGCCGCGTTCCGCCACGGGGGGATGGGGGTCCGTCGTCGACGATCGCGATCCCCTCCGCGGGGGGGACGACGACGCGCGCGGGGGGGGTCGCGAACGACGCCGTCGAGTCGCGGTGCGATCCCTCGACGGGGGTGACGCGGGTCGTCGATACAACTGACGATCGTCTTCTTGATGGCGAATCGACGATCGACGAACTTCGCATTCAGCTGCGCATCATGAAACGGGCGGTCTCCGCGGGGGAATCGGAAATCGCACATCTGAAGCAGAGGCTGGTCGATGTGAGGTGCGAGGCCGACGAGGACGTCATCGAAATGGACAGGAGGGTCGAATCGGAATCATCCGACCTTAGGAGGAGACTGGATGACGCGCAGAGGGCCAATGGCGAAATGGCCCAGGCCCACGCGGACGCCATCGAGGAGATCAAGCGGAAGCACGAACGTTCGCTTGAGGTGGCCGCGAGTGAGAACGACACGCTGCGGGAGGAGTTGCGACGGTGCCAAGATCGGACGGAGGAGGTTATACGCTCATTGAGGGACAAGAATGAGGACTTGAAAATGATGCTCGATGTGGCCGCGCGGGATGCAGAATTGAGACGATGGGAATGCGTGGAAATTCAAACGAGATACGAAGACGCGATGAAGAAATGCGGTACCGAGATGGACGACATGAGAGAAGATCTCCGCCTTTTGGTCCTGGATAAGGCTCAATTGGAAAACGAAAATATCGCTTTGAAGGTTAAGACGGACGACCTATCTCACGAGCGCGATCGCTATCTTCATTCGCTCAATGACAAGGATCGCCTCGAAAGGGAAAATATATCATTGAAAATAGAGTTGGACGACATCACCCAAGAGCGCAATCGTTGTCTTCGTTCGCTGGATGATTTGGATCGCCTTAAACGGGAAAATTCATTATTGACGATAGAGTTGGACGACATCACCAACGAGCGCAATCGCTATCTTCATTCGCTGGATGATAAGAATCGCCTTGAAAGGGATTATACATCATTGAAGGTAGAGTTAGACGACGTCACCCAGGGGCGCGATCAAGTACAGGCCATGTTGGATGATAACACAGATGAGTTGGAAGCAGCAAACGATGAGATCAGCAACTTCAGTTCACGGATAGAAAATCTAACGCTATCGTATGAAAGGGAAGTCATGCGGTTGAAGGACGAGATCAATGTCATGAAACACCGCTTGACTCTGATGGGCGAATTAACGAACTCGTTCGAGGTTGTCCTCGATGAGAAGGATGAGGTAACATTGTCCTTCGAAAGATTGAGAAATGACTTGAGAAGTACCCTTTTGGAGAAGGAAGATGCTGTTGATCAGTGCAACAAACTAGAGATGGAGTGCACCAGGTTACAAACAATCAAAAACGCGGAGTCACACATGGCAGCAACGTTGAGAAAGGAACGTGATGGCCTGAGCGAAATGATTGAAATATATCTCAATGAGATTCAGAACTTGAGGACGACAACGGCAGAGATTTCGAGAGAGAGGGATGATTTGAAGGATGAGTTGATTTGTGTATTGGAGACGGCGGCAAGTGCTCTTGATTGATGATGAACACCTCTATGTGAGGTCCATCGCAGACTCTCTAGAGATTTTTCTTCCATAATAAACGTGTCAAAAAGCTTGACGAATTCTAGTGAATTGTCTCTACCATTACTCTAGACTTTGAAATCAATCCTAATCAGACGAGAAATAAAAGTATTCTCTTGACTACAATAATCATTCCAGTAGATTTGTGTCAATCGAGTCATAAAGTCTACTCGCCCAAAGAACGGAGAGATCTCTACGAAGACATAGAGAAAAGTAAAAAGCATTTGTACTTATGATGCAACCTTATGAAATCTCGCCATAACGTACCCATTTTTATGAGTTTCAAAACCCGGAGCTTTAGGTCTTACATGTTCTCATGATCAGGATAATAAGTTACCAACCTGTGGCAACCGCAACAGAGACGGTCGAAATTCATTGGAGTTTTCTATCCGGCCAATCTACTCAATTAGATTAAAGGACCATAGCACCCTCATCCATGTGGTGGCTTGTGCATTTGAAAATGACTCATTGCATAGTATGCATCCTCCTGCTGCCCTTCACAGGATATTGCACATTGTTTGACCGACCTATTACCTCTTTCCTCGTGTGGCTCTTCATAATCTTATCCCATTTCTCCTCATTAATGTTTAGGCAATCGAAAAATTGCTCATACATTAGTTAAATTATGCAAGTCCACCGATGACCCCTTTTATCTCTGTTGCTTGGTAATATCGTAGAGTAAAGCGTTGGTTGGCTAAAAGTTGTGATTTCTCGAAACCTCAAGGTTGCTAACAGATACTCACAGTGCTCTCAGCTCCTATCCTTGACTGATTCCGAAAATCTGTTTTGTTTGTACTTGTCACTTTTCAGTTCATTCATTTACGAAACAGCGAATTAAATATATTCATTATGCAGAACTAAGAACTATGTCTCCCCGCATACTAATAATTGTACATGCTATCTATTTTGGACCGAACTTTTCTGCGCAGTCAACAAGCTTCTTTAACTTCGACTTCAACTCATTCTTATCGTTTTTCAAGCGTTCGTTTTCCTTCTCCATCAGCAGTGAGTTCTTACCGAGCTGCTTCATTGCAGCGCTAGTAACTTCAAGCTTCTTCTCCAATTCTCGAACCTGCCTCTTCATTCCTGCGATATCTTCGTCATTGACATTACTGCAGACAGTCATGCTGGATGACTGCAATTTGGTCTCGTACTCGGACACAACCTTGGAGATGTGTTCCTCCAACTGATTTACATGCGTTTCCAGATGTCGTTCTTTGGACCTTAATATTTCGATCTCCTGCCTCTGCTTGGCGAACTCTCCACGACGTTTTATTTCCATCATAGACTTTTGGTCGAGAAATTCCTTCTGTTCATTCAACGCCCTTTCAAGCTCCTCAATTTTCTGCTTGTTACAGCGGTCCTGTTCGTTGTGCTTCTCCTCAATCAGGCGTATCTGAAGTTTGTAGGATTCGGCTACATCGTTCTCTATATCTTCCATGTCCTGATTTTTTATTTTTTTGGAGTTATGAACTATTTCCTTTAGTCTCTTGATCTCCAAATGTTGTGATTCTATGGTCTCCGTGTCCCTTTTCAGAATTTTTCTGGATTGGTTGAGCTCCGCCTCGTAAGTTTGAATCTCATCGTCGTGATCTTGTTTGAGTGAGGTTAATTCGTAGTATGCCTCCTCGAGCTTCTTCTGAAGGCCCTTGTTGACGTCATCATCTTTTTTCTTCTTGGAGCTCACTTTATCTAGTTGACCTTGGAGCACCTCGCATTTCTTCTCGACCTCCTTAAGGGCCGTTAGCTCCGACTTGAGGGAGAACTGGTCGCGCTCCATCTTGACAAGCACTGTCTGTGCTTCTTCCAAGTCCTTCTCAAGCCCGCTCACCCTGTCATGGTGCTTGGTCAACATGTTCTCCCGTTCGCGCTCCATCTTGACAAGACTAGTTTGTGCTTCTTCCAAGTCTCGCTCAAACCTTCCCACCCTGTCGTTTTGCTCTATAGTCATCCTCTCCCGTTCCTTGATGTGATCCTCGAGCAAGCGAGTGCCTTCTTCAAGCTCCATCTTGAGCTTGTCAATCTGCTTCACGCAAGAGTCGTTGATTTCCCACTTTTCGTTTAACAGCCGCATGTGCTCTTGGAGGGACGTCTCGGTACCAATATCGCCACCGTGCAATATCTGCAAGTCCACCTTCAAGGCCTTGACTGTCGCGTTGTACCGTTCTCTCTCTTTGCTCAAGACGTCGAGACGTTCCTTCATCTTGGCGGCCTTCACCAGTTCATCACGGAGAGATGACGGATTGCCAGACGGCAGGCCGAACTCGTTTTCCATTTCGGCATACTGCTTATTCAGACCGCTTAACTCCTGAATTAACGACTTCAATTCATCCATCTCCTGATGGGAGCTCTCAATGATCGCGTTCATGTTATCGCGCTGCTTCACGAGGGCCTCGGTGTATCGGCTCTCCAATGTCCGCTCCTCCTGTATTTCGTCTAGTTTCTTAACCAGATCGTCATACCTCACATTGGCATCCATGCGCTCTTTGGACACGGCAGATAATTCCCTTTCAAGCTGTGCCTTCTCTTCTTGTGTTCGTTGTTGCTGAGACGTCATGCGCTCCAACTTGTCATTTGCAGCATCGCACTCCCTCTCGAACCGCGCCTTCTGTTTTGTCACTCGATCTAATTCGTCGTCGAAGTCTTTCTCCTTCCTTTCAAGCGCTTCGCAATGACGGGCATAGTTGTCGTTCTCGTCGCAAACATTGTTCAGCTCGCCTTTGAGGTTCATCGCTTCCTTCTCCCAGCGCACGCACTCCTTCAGAGCCTTGTCGTAGTCGGAATTCAGCTCATCGTAATCGGATTTGTTCCGCTGATTCTCTGTCTCGAGGTCCACGTAACACATCTTGACCTTCTCATTTTCCTCCAGCAGCATGCTAATCTCCCCCTTGAGCCCGTTCAGGTGCTCCTCGTACATGCTCCTGAGCCTCTCCAGATCATCCTCTTTTGACTTTTTCAGATCCTCCGTCTGCTCCGCGAAACGACGCTTCTCCTCCTCGATCGCGGCACGAGACACGCGTTTCGCTTCCTCGATCGCGGCACGAGACACACGTTTTTCCTCCTCGATCGCGGCGCGATACTCGGCCAGCTGCGCCTCCAAGTCGGTCTTGGCACGCGATGTGTCGTTCAATTCCTCCTTGAGCCGTCGGTAGTCGTCCTCCCACTGGGCCTTCATCTCCTGCATGTCATCCTTGAAAGTCGCAACGAGCCTCGCACGGACGGATGCAACGTCCTCCTCGTTCTTCGCGTGCATCTCGCTCATATCCCGGCGGAGTAGCGATGTCTCCTTCTCGTGCTTCATCTCCATCTCCGTCATTTCGCGTCGGAGGAGGGCCACCTGCCTCTCCTTCGTCTTGAGGTCCTCCATCATCCCCATAACCTCGTACCTCGATCGCGACGCGCCGACGACGTCGCCCCCCCCGCGATCGTCGTACGTCATCGTTCCGACGTCATCCAGCCGGTGACGGTCGAGGACGACGACGCGCCCTCGCGGCGAGGACGACGCGCGCGGCGGGATGTGCCTGCTCGATATCCCGCCCCCGCCCCCGCCCCCGCCCCCGCCGCTCCTCATCCTCGAGAGGACGTCGCGCGCGTGCGCCGCGGACAAGTCCCCGATCGATTGATCGTCGAATTCGTCGTCGAAGTGGTGACGGCCGCCACCGGGGCTCTCGCGCATCGCGGTGGCGCCGCTGCCCGATCGGCCGAGCCCCCCCCCCCCCCCCAGCCCCCGGCCCTCCGACGCGGGATTTCGATGGTCGGCGATTACGGGGTCATTGTAATCGTAATGCTTCCTGTCGAGTGGCGATCGGGGCGGGGTGGAGTACAGACCCGTGGTCCGCGGGGCGGCGGAGTACAGCATCGATTGCTTCCTCGGCCATGTTTGCCCGTGGGAATCTGTCGTCGATTCGAGGCCGGGGGAGATGTGATCGAACCGACCCCCCGCGGGGGAGGTGCGGTCGAACCGACCGCGGGAGAGAGATCGGGCCATAACTTCTCAAAATATTATTTATTTCATATGATAAAAAGTAATAAGATAGGATGCTCTATTATTACGATGTATCGTAATCATTACACCTCGCTCTATTATTGGGTCCCTTCTTAGGCGGTGTCGGATGCAAGTCTCTCATTTTATTGAAGTACGGAGTCATGTTGTTGGATGGACCAACTTGAGAAAATCATGATAAGCCACTCCAGCGATTATCATCATCTTCTTTTATTGCTAGTTTAGTCCAAAATTGAGGCCAGAACCACTTTTTTTGACCTCCTTAGTTGGACCTCGATTGAAGAAAGGGAAATCTCGCTATCGCATCGAGTTCTCTCTCGTCGAAATCTCAACGTGCATCCCAAACCTTCATGGCCGTAGGCTTATATGACGTACTCTAGTCTATTTCGGACAAAATAGCGATTTTCTATGTTGGAACTTGTAGGATCGAGATTACGGTCCCCCAGAAAGCGGCGAGGACGAGAAGATACAAATTCTGTGGTGGTCGCATTTCTACGTGCTTTGTACTGTCGTCACGTGGGAATCAAATTCCGATGGATGTAACGGCAGATTTGAGATGGTGCCACCCATCTACCTGGATATCTCACTCCTACTACTCCTCTAGAGAGAGAGTTGGTCGCATTGCTCTCTCTTGCTCTTATTGTGGTTTGCGTGATGATAAGACGCAATTATTGCATTTAGGCGGTGAAGGGAACATCGAGGCTCGACGAAGCCTTGTTTTCAACCCCCCGTCTATTGCCGGGGTATAAATTCTAGCTCTGTGAAATCACAAGGAGGATCATTGTCCGGTTTTAAAGAGGCATAATCGATACCTAGTGAGGTGAGTTCCCCCCCGCTTCGTTCGCATTGCGGTCATCAGAATGCGGCCCATCGTGGCTTCGCGGCTGCCCGGGGGATCGGGACGGGGGAGGGGAACGTTGGCCTGCCAGGACTCCCCCCCCCCCCCCTCCTCCCCATTTTTGCGCAATGTCCATTCCACATGTGGGAAGGCCCCATTGTGGCCCTCCTCGCGTATACCGTCGCGTGTTCAGCGTGATGGGGACGAATCTTAATGCGTGACACATGGGCGGAGATGCAGCATCATCATCCCGAGCTATCCCGACGCGCCTCAAAGATCTTTGGTCGTCATGAACACATCCATCCAGGATGTGCGACCGCATCCAAACGGAAAGGAATGTGTACTTACGCTATCGCCTTTCCTTGGTCTCGGTTCACTTTCCTCAGGCTAAGCTCCTATGTCGAGGAGCCCGTTTTCGCGAGCGATTCGGTGGGCAGAGCTCATACTCGGCGTGGATCCCATTCCCTCGCCCCTATTTAATCCTTTCACCTGTCACATTCTAACTTCCCTCCCTCTCTCCTCCCTCGCAACCATCGAACTACTCTCATCCAACACCCCACCTCTCACCTCCCTTGCTCTACAATACCAGTTCCTCCATAGATCCTACGCCACTGGACGGAGTTGAAATTTGCCTCCATAAAGTATTGTCTACTTCCGATACTCTCTCTCCTGCACCTCGTCAGAGGATCATTGAAAGTCATTGGAACGCCGCCGTATTGCCATAGCGCCTTCCTGTTTGGTCGACTTAAGCCCTCCTTGAGCCTTGGTCGTCGAAACGAGGATCCACAGCATCCGAAAATTTACCGCCTGAACGGATTTTCGGGGGAGACCGCATGAGCCATTTTTCCGAGTGGAATAACTCCGTCGACCGACAACAACGCCAGCAGCAGTCCCCCATGGCAGCGGGAATACAATACCCCCAGCAGCAGCCGTATCACCCTAATAGCGCGCCGATGTCTGCGGCGCCCATGAGCGGGGACATGCAAGTCATGAGCAGCAGCCACCAGTACTCGCAGCATCGGGGGGTCGTCGCGGGGGGGGCGCCACAGAGCGCGCATTACCCCCCGTCTAACAACCCCGCGCACTACAACAGCGGCCAACAGCAGCCGACGGCACACCCGCAGTCCTCAACTTCGTACGGGGTGGCGGACCCGCATCAGCGGGGGGGATACGCCAACGGGGGTGTCGTTGTCGGCGGCGGGGGGGGGGGGAATAACATGAACAGCCAACGCCCGTCCGGAAGGGAGCATTACGATGACGAGCAGCGTCGGAGGAGATCGCGCTCGTCTAACGGCAACCGCGTCGGGCAGACGATGGGGTCTTCTCCCTCTGGTAGGCGCAGTGGGGGAGGAGGAGGAGGCCCGAGCAGTGATTACCAACCCAATCCCGACCAGCAGCAGACGAACCAATTCCACTATCCCGCAGGAGGCGTCTCCAATAATGTGACGCCGCCGTCCACGGACGCCGCGTCCTCGGGGGGAAACCTGACGCAGTCGTCGACCCTCGACGCCACACAGCGCCGTCCTGCCTATCTCCTCCATCGCGATCTCGTAATTGGGAAGGGCTCGTACGGCCAGGTTTGCATCGCCTCGAGGGGCGAGGCGGAGGGTCACCACTCAAACAAGTCCGGCAAGCGCAAGAAGTTCGCTTGCAAGTGCGTCATGTTGCGCAACGACCCCAAGTACATCGCTAAGCTGCAGGAGGAGGTGAACGTGCTAAGGGAGCTACGGGGGCACGACAACGTCATTCGGTTATTCGACGTGTTCTGCGTCGACAACGAGCTGTTCATTATAACGGAGCTTGGGAGAGGTGGGGACCTCTTCCACCTGCTGACGACTCACCCAAAACACGGTGTCACGGAGGCCTATGCTGGTAAGTTAATTCCTAGTTGCCCCAACTGGGAGAAGACATAATCCATACCTGCTCGTTTTCATACCCGACGGTTTCAATTTTCACTTATCCTTGTCTGTTTTTTTTTAACCTCCCAGCTAAAACTGTGGCGGAGATGCTCTCGGCAGTCTCCTTCCTCCACTCTCGGCACATCTGCCACCGAGACCTTAAGCTCGAGAATTGGGTCCTCGAGTCTGGAAAGGACGTCTGGTCACCCTTGAAGCTCATTGACTTCGGTCTGTCGACGCACTACACCCCTGGCCATCGGCTGAGCCGCGTTGTTGGCTCGTCGTACTATGTCGCGCCCGAGGTCCTCAAGAAGAGCTACACCGAGGCCTGCGACTTGTGGAGCCTAGGAGTCATTGTTTACATGCTCCTATCAGGGGCGCCGCCGTTCTATGGCAGGAATGACGAGGCCATCAAGGCCTCTATCGTACAGGGGGCGTACACTTTCCCGCATGAGCTGTTCCGAGACGTCAGCGACGACGCAATGGCGTTCGTGAGCTGCCTGCTGTCGTACAGCATTGAGTACAGGTATACCGCCGAGCAGGCCCTGACGCACCCGTGGCTCAAGGCGAACTGCGACCCAGATCAGCTTCAACATTGCAAGGACGGCGCGAGGGGCGTCGGCTCAATCGCCGACGGGGTTGGTGCCGACGCAAATGCAATGCAAATGTGAATGAGGAGGTATTTTATATCAGAATTTTATGAATAGATGGCGGAAAAGCGGAAGGACATCACATTCACATCCATACCGTTGTTCGCGCTCAATCCGGTGTTCGCTCTCAATGGAATGATCTTGTACATTGACGAAAGTAGACTTCGACAGTACGTATTGATTCTATCCTTTTGTGTCGGTCACGGGCACATGTTACAGTAGTTATTACTAAATAATAAATGGGACGCAGCTAGATGCATAACTTGAGCCTATTTTGTTGCATTAAGTGTTGGACATTTCACCTGTTGCTTGGAAACGAATTTCAAAATGCTCCGCCGATTTTGTGGCGGAACCTCGATAGCCGCGTGAGAAACATTCCAGAATCATTGGGAAGAACTCATCAATATCATCTGAATCTCCTCCAATCCTTAGTCATGACAGATAATAATTTTCCCAGGTCAACATTTCTACTATTTCGAGTTTACTTTCGTTACTCAGGGAATCGAATCAATTTTTACATAGCATCATGACAACAATGAAAACATGTAACACCGCTAAAGCCATACGTAAGTAGCGGTCACGTCTGAAAGGTATTGGCGAAACGGTGGCATGAAATCAGTGTCGACGCTAGTAAGACTTAGGTGGGTAAGTTGTTTTAATTTATCATCTTAACCTGTCTTTTTTCAGCTTCTTCTCAGTCTTCTTCCTGGCTTTTTTCTCCTCGCACTCATTGTGTAATTTTTCAAGCTCCCCTAGTCTATCCAGAATTTGTTTAACTTCTTCGTGTCGCTTCTTGGCAAAGTCAAATCCCTCCCGATTCAACTCTTTGGTTGAAATTGACTCTACTCCATCATCCGCTGAGAGCTTCCCCGTTGACTTCGTTGCTACCTTGTTCCAATAATGTGCCGTCCGTGTGTAAAATTCGGCCAGAGACTCTCCTAGTGAAGGATTTTGTAGTTCGTTATCCAAACCGCCTAGTTCTATTCTCAATTCTTCGATTTCATTTCGAATTGCGCGTCGTTTCGCCTTTTCTCTCGCCTTCTTGGCCTCCTTTTTAGCCTGTTTTTCCGCCTCATCCGAATCTTCATCGTCATCATCTTCCAAAATGGGTTCGAACTCGGCTACACCCTCATCGCTATCATCAACGCCTGCTCCACCCTGATCAGACGATATGCAACTATCATTGTCACTGTCCACGCCCTTCCAGACTTGCCGATACATCTGTCCTGGCCAAATGCAGGTCCATTTTTCGCGTTTGTTCAAGTCAATTGACCAACAATCATCAAGAGTTATCTAAAAGATTTGAGGGTAGAAAAATTAGGAAATAAAGAAATAATATACAATGAAAGAAGAATTAATGCCAATGTTGACTTACCTCGCGCTCGCCAACCTCCAGCAGACCACCCAAAATATAAAGAACGTTATTCCGCACGACTAAGGCACAGTTAATCCTGGGAAGCGGAGTCTCACGAGCTACTGCCACTGGGAGTCCATTGTGATCCCCTTTCGTGACCGACAACGAGGATATCATTCCCTTCAAGGTTGGGATGCGATCGCTGTTTTTCGCAGTTGAGTCATCGAAATTACGCGAGACATCAGCATTTTCGACCGATTGAATAAAAGGTTGCGTGGCCGACATCATCCCTTCCTCCTTGTCGTCAACATTTAAACCGCCGACATTTTCGAACACGACGTTACCATCACCGTCTGTGAAGACAAACATGTCATGGCGCAGCTGGTCGAGACCCCATCCGTTGGATTTTACTTCCTCATTCTTGACAGGTATGACACAATTTTCTTCTTCGAAATCGTCGCTATCCCCGTCATCTCCGTTGTCGATCTCCGCACTCATCGCACAACCAAAGGCTGCGCCAACGGCGGCATCCTTCTTCCTGCGTCTTCTTCCAACTCCACCGATGACTTTCTTCTCCTTCAATCCCATTGCGAACCACCGTCTTCTCTCCATGTCGAACGCGAACAAATCGTCGTAGAACGTCGATATCATCGTGTGGTGATCGCCCTCGTCATCCATCACGCCGCCGAACACTACCATCTTATTCTTCTGAAATACTACGGAGGACGTCCCCGCCCGTCCGGAGGGGTATTCGCCCTTACGCGTTATGCGTTCCCACGTCGGAGACGGGGGAAGGGGCGCGCCTCCTCCGGCGGCGATGCCTCCCACCAAGGACTTCAGAGGCAGAAGCCAGCAATCGACGTGAACGATCCCCTCCGACGACTTGCTTAACCCATGATGCTGTTGCTGTCTTCCGTTGATATCCCCACTGCCGTTTCCGACGTGGATGTTGCTCGCGTTCCTGACCTTGCTATACCCGCCGTACACGAAGAGCGCGTCCCCCTCCGATGAGGATCCAGTGGACATCAGCGCCAGGTTGCACGCCGACCTCGGCGGCGGGAGCCTCGCCAATTTCCCGTACTTCAATTCCGTCCACGTCATCGATTGGAAGTCGTACACGTGGAGGTCGTTGAAGAAGCGTGTGTCACCGTTCTTAGCAGACTCGTGGAATCCCCCGAAGAGTATCATGTAATGACGCCAGACCAGACAACGATGTCCCGATCTTGCCTGGGGCGGACCGGTGCCCCCGCCCCCGACAGAACGGCATTCCTCCCAGGTATTATTCTTAATGTCGAATTTCCACAGATCTCTGTAGTGGTGATACTTCTCCGACGTAGCGCACTCGCCCCCGAAGACATATATCGCGTCGTTGTGGCAAACGGCCGAATGTGCGCAGCGCGGCGGCGGATGGGGCTTTGGGGTGAGAATGCGAGTCCAAAGTCCTATGTTGTTGTTGTGATTGATGGTACCGCCATCATCATCGTTAACTTGTCCGTCTTTAGCAGGTTTCTTTTTAGCGTCGGGGTCCCAACGAAGTAATTCATCGAAGACAACGTTTTCGGCGCCGTTGTAATATTCCCCCCCGAACTAAGCAGAAACATACATCGGTTGGCGCGGTACGTAGAGAGACGGTAGTGTTTTCATCGACGTGAGTCCGCACGGCCATTCAAAAAATATACGTGAATACCAAGCAATCCAATGAAATATCAACGACTCCCGAGCATCGAAACCGACCATTGAATACCACTAGCGGTCATCTCGCTGTTGACTCGTCCGGCCGAATGGGTACTTGGATGATATAATGCATGGTCGAAACTCACCATGTAAAACATCCCATTGGAGGGGCAAAGCGTCCATGTGAAATTTCCCCTCGGCGGACGCGGGAAGGGATCTTCGATGGGAGAAAGTTCCGCGGCGGTCAATCCCCCCGCCCGGCGTCTGCGCGACTCTAGGATGGCGTCCCAATCGTCGTCGCCGTCCCCGGCGCCGCGACGGCGATGGGATTTTTCGTCGACGTCGTCGTCGTCGCTTGCGTCGTCCGCCGACTCCCCCCCCCCCCTGTGCAGCCGCCTCAATGCCACCCTTTCGGCCTTGGCATCTCTCTTGGCGGCGAGGGCGGCCTTCTTCAGGGGATCCTTCGCCTTCTTCTTCTTGTCCCTCTTCCCCCCCATTGCAACAGTCGTGGCCCGTGGCGTGGACTGTTATCTCTCTTGAGGGGAGTAAGTACCTTCATAAACTAGATATATTAAGTAAGCACCATACGTACTCTGTTGTGATAGGAGTATGTAGGATTGTACCATACGTACCATAGGGGTATGTAATGATTGCGTATCGTAGATGAGTTCCAGGTGGAGGGTTTACCAATCGAGCTCTCGCTCTCTCTCTCGACGATATCTATCCGTCGGCCGTCGCAACGCTCCTTTCGCTTTCGAAAGGCGATAGTTAGAGATAGCAAAATCATGCTATCACGGAGCCTCTCGCTACTGTTGTCACTCCTCGCCGCACTGTGCGGGGGGACCGCCCCCTGCGACGCGTTCGCCGCCGCCGCCGTTGCAGGTGGCAAGGCCGGAATAACTCGACGCCTCGTCCTCGCCTCCGCCTCCACATCGGCCGGCGGGGATGGGGGCGCAACAACCGCCGCCGCCGGCGACGACGACGACAACAATGCCGCCATCGACTCAGAAATCTCGTCTCTCCTCCGCCCCCCCTATGAGATCGAGCCCATCCCCCTACGCATTGGACACGGATTCGACATCCACCGCATGGTGCCGTATTCCGAGGCCAAGCAGCCACTTGTCGTGGGGGGCGTGATCATCGATCACGCCGATCAGAAGTGGACCGACAAGGACGGGACGTACACCGGAATTCCAGGCTCCATCTACGAGACGCAATTGGGCGTGCTCGCCCACTCCGACGGCGACGTGATATACCACAGCCTCGTGGACGCGATCTTCGGCGCGCTGACACTGCCGGACATCGGCCAGGTCTTTCAGGACACCGATCCGAGGTGGAGGGGATGCGACTCGTCCAAATTCATGGAGCACGCTTACGACGTGATGTCGTATTACGGGTACAGAATCGGAAACGTCGACGTCACGCTGATATTAGAAAGGCCGAAGGTCTCCGGATTCAAGCAGGGGATGAAGGAGAACATAGTGAGGCTTTTGCACACCACGAGCGGGAGGGTGAACATCAAGGCCAGGACGCACGAGAGGCTGGACAGCGTCGGTGAGCTCAGGAGCCTCAGCTGTCACGTAGTGATCACCCTGGAGAAGCTCGTGGGGGATTCTTGACGCAATATAGAGGGTTCGATGTGGTCGATAAATCTAGGTTGATAGGGGAGCAGTTACGCAGTTTTCACACATTCAAATAAGTGAAAGTCGACGAATCGCGGCATATCACCATCCGTTTACTTGTTAAAATACGAAAGTTAGTTCCTATTATCAACTTCAGTCTCCACCTCAAATAACATGTTGTACCGTGTCATGCATATTTTCTATTCACATGACCCGCATGTTTTCTCACACATCCTGCCCAAATCTGTTCCAGCGGAGTACTGGTTGCTATCAGCATACCCGCAATTGTGCATCCTCCTAGTCTCGTCGGTCGGATCGCTCGTGCTTATCAACCACGAACATTGCCTCGGCAGACCAAGATGGTTCAGGTAATATCCTTGGTAATCAACGCACGGCATATCTTTGGTCGATGGGCGCATGGAAGGAATGCTCCATGTATTCGTTCGAAGCAGCAGGGGGGAACTGAGAAATGACATCTCACTCTCACCCGATAATACCTCTTCTTCTGTCGATGGGAGATCCATGGTAGGGGAGGAGGTGGGTGTCGCCAACGCCACGTTATTGCCCACCTGATATGATAGAGATTCGCTACCGCCACTGCCCTCAGTAGCCAGCCCCAATCCTCCTCCCCCACCACCGGACCTCTGTAGAGCAAGCAAGCAGCCATTATATGCGCGGCAAGTATAGCGGCAGTTGAGCCCCAACTCGCTCCTCTCGCCGCACTCGGCATACAGAAAATCGGAATACAGCGCACCGGGCTCGACGTTGCGAGACAGCCACTCGCACTGACGCTTCTTTCCCCCTGAAGTTTGGTATCTTCCGTAGGCATCGACGCAGGGTTCGACATTAACGTATGGACCACCGTTTGAGGCTAGTGATGATCTAGCCGATGGGGCAAGGCTCGACGCAGACGTTGGACTCTTCGACATTACGATGACGGCATCGACCGACGAGGTCGATGGTACAACAATAGCAGTGTCGGCTGGAAGAGATACGACAGTCAAGTCGGTTGAGTTATTTGATGATGAGTCCGGTCCATCGTTGCCCGCGTTGCCTGAGATTAATGACACGTCGCTGTCTGGCGTTGGTAGACTAAGAATGGTAACGAAGGATAGAATCAGGATGAGGATGGTCGTTCCCACCCCTAGTCTGGTTTTAAAATCTGACTCTCTGATAAAACGGACCAAATGTTGCGTCGGTTCATACAAACTTTTGACAGTGCTACTAGGCCCTTTGTTCTTGATATCTGAGCTGGGATTACCCCGCTGGGCATTCGATTGGTTTTCATCGGCAGAATCTCCTACCGATAAATGTTCGGCCGTTGTTGAAGAACTCGTCATTTCATGCGTACCCTGCATTCGCCGATTAAATGAAGTCCAAAGCTCCTTCGCCCGCATAGAGCTGCCGCCCTTCATATCGGCAGAGATGCTTGGACTTGTAGAGTGTTTCTCCATTTTATTAATTGCACTCTGGCCATTTTCTTCCCTGGACGTTTTTGCGGACCACGGCCACAGCTGGTCAATCTTTTGTTTGCGTAGTTGATCCCATGATGAGTCCGCCGAACCGCTGCTGACGCTAATACTTCCCAAGATACTGCTTCCTCCGTCCTTGTCTAGACTATCACTACTACCGCCGCTCGAAATCTGAGAGGAAATGACCTTCAACCAGTCCTCGCTGTATGGCAATCCAAACTTTTGACAGGTTTCCTGCAATTCTCGTTCAAATTCGGAACTGTGATTTTGATGCGACGTGGGAGTGTGAGCGAAACTGTTATCGCTACCACCATACAAAGGCCCGGCAACGATACTGCCGACGACACTCCCGCCCAAACTACACTCCTCATCCCACCCTATGTTGTCAAGCGTGAACGCGTACGAATTAGCACATGATTCGTCCTCGACGTTGGAGAATTCGTCCGCTGCGCTCGCATCCTTCAATTCATCACCATTGACGACGTCACCTTTGGTTTCGTCGTCACCGATGTCATTGGTATGGCCGATTATGCCTTCATTGTGCGTGGATGCATAACCGGCGCGATACTTCCCAGGATTGTTAACCGAGAAGTCGACGTTGCCAGCGTCATCTCCTCCGATGTCTTTAACATGATCGTTTATGCCTTCATACTGCATGGAGGCATCGTCGGCGAAAGTCTCTTCGGGTATGGCAGGCAAGTCTTGATAATGCTGTCTATGAGGTTGCATGATGATGGTCTAATTTGCCTCTTCCTCGCAGCACACGGCAGGTTTATGTTGTGTTGGTGTTATGTCTCATTCGTTTTGAGGGAGAGGAGGAGCGAGGAAAAATCTGGCTACACACAGAGGAATCGATCTCAATACAACATCGTACTTAGGAATCTGTATTTCCACTTTGGCAAGTACGTTCAAATTTTTCAATAAACAAGCCCATAGGGGCTTCGCCGCAGACTCAATGGAGCGATCCCAAAACTCTTTTTATGATTTTTTTACACTTAAATTAGCGATA
>JALLBA010000514.1:0-17006 GCA_036939675.1 Cyclostephanos invisitatus
GATTTTAAATTCTCCATTTCGCTAAAAGCTCGCTTAGCTATTGCCTACGTGGCTTCCATACGTAAGTACATAATATGAAGTCTAACAAAAAATGGAGGTCGCGGTAAAATGGGGATTAACATATCTATATCTTGCTGCGTGCTGCATTCCCTGCACTAAGGATACTTCATTACTGTGACAAGAATAAGCCAGCAATGGACAAGATATTCTTTCTCTCACACAGGACTACAGTTGCCCTTGACAAGTCGGAGGAATTCTTGAATGATAAGACTCTTTTCGGTGCACTCAAGAGTGATGACAATTTGACTAGAGACTAGAGAGGGAAACATAGTCCATGGTTGCACCGGAGATGCTGACAATGAGAGCGACGATGATAGCACAATTTTTAATGATGGCATCCCCCCATCTGAGGATGACAGTGATGTGGCAGATGATGAGTTCGATGCCAATGCCCCCACACAACTGGACATGACACCATATAATTCAGTGATGTCTTCGGCCGCCAGGTGATATGGCACTGGTCAAAGTGCAAGCAGCGCATTGAGCACGAGTATGCTATTGTTGGTTGGGCGTTGTGTGTCATGGAAGACGTCAGAAAGGATGTCTTCCAGTGACTGACAGGAGCGCACCGTGATGTGATTGAGAAGGTAGTCAGTCAACTTCATTTGCCTCCTTGTCCTGATGCTAACCCTGCTGTTTCTGCTATGTCTTTGTATGAGATCATTGACACTTTTTGGAATGAATTTAAGGCATTCAAAAAACCACACCAATCCTTATCATGATCCACGCCGTTGGGCAAGCTTTGATGTGATGAGTGGAAATTCGTATCTTTGGCATGAGAAGTATTCAATTCCATACACTACAGTGCTAGGGTACGTGGCATGTCACGTTACATCAAAGCTTTGTGGGATTGGTCCGGTGGAGAGGAGCTGGGGCAGAGTGAAACAAGTAAAGGACGGTAAGCGGTCGCACCTTAGTGGTGAGTCAACCGAGAAGCAAAGTATTCTATTCGTTTCTTCTAAGATTGCGCAAGCTAGGATTGAATGTGACCGAATGGACAAAATAGATGCTGCAGGAGGTCATCAATTGTTTGGAGATGACGATATGAATTTTGATTTGCAGCTTGAGAAGTTTGGCATCAACACTGGGGCATTGAAAGTCAGAGAGGTTCAGTGGGTGTTTCGGGCTTGGTTGGAAGACTGGGAAGAAGAAGGGCGGAAGAAAAATGACTTTGTGTGTAAGGCGCAATTGCTTGCAAAGTATAAAGGTCTTGTGTTCCGTGATCCAGACACTCTTAAAACATATTATATTTGCAAAGACAATATGTAGTTCCAAAGGGGGACAGGACATGGAATCCAGGTCCCGACGAAGAGTTAGAGCTGTACACACTAGAGCTTGCATGTGAGTAGTGCATGGACATTGAGTTTTTCTGGGGGTACTAGCTCTTTTCCCAATAAAATTAAGTAGTTATTATTCTACATCACATCACTATGTCTTATGCATTCGCTGACATGGCGCTGACAGTCACAAAAGCCGACATTTGGGTGTGTCATGTCGGTACCCTCAGCGACATGTTTTGCACCATGTCGGCCGACATGTCCGCCGACATGCGCCGACGTCGGCCCCGACATTTCATGTCTGTCTTTTTGGACCTCTGGCCGATATGCCGACATACAATATTCCCAGCTAAGATTCCTACCAATTCCCATGTAGAATTTGGCCTGTTTTTGTTTAGACCTTTTATTTGTTTCCCCAGTACGGTGTACAAATTGATGCCCCATTGGTTCTCAGGGAACCCAAAATACTAGATTAAGAGTACCTCCTCCATGAAAAAGTAATGTATCCCAAATACTTATCTGCAAAAAGAGCTTGAAGTGATGGTTCAAAAGGAATGGGTCGCCTAAGCAATTTTTTACCAGAACATAACAAAAATCGAGGCAGAAGCTAAATGAGCACAATCCACCAAAATGATAAGTTGAAAATGCTGAATGTTCTACTCCCGTTTCAACTGTTGTAGCAGCATGGCAGTTTTGGCAAATCCACTTGCCTGGGGTACAAGAGCAAAAGGATTTGCATCGTTTGGGGGGCTTACCACAGTTTTTGATGGTGCTTGGGTAGTTTTGGAATCAAAGCTTCACAGTGCCAACCCACCTACCTCATGCAAACTTTGTCGCATGAGGCCAAGCTCTGATGAGCTGGTGGATAGCACATACCTCCTGCTGCTGCTTGCTCACATCCTGACTGCTCCATTATCCATCTGTTCATAATCAGCTATTGTGGCAGAGCTGTTGGAGGGAGGGAACAGGATCGTGCTTGCAAAAAAATTGGTATGTGAGAAAAGCATTCACCTCACAAATGGCAAGCACAAATGAGAACATGCGCATTTCCCAGCGTGTTGTCATTATGGTCCCTTCCACCGATGGGATGGAGTGATGCAGGTTGTTGTGGTCATTGGCGGCATGCCTGTATTTGCAGTGCCAATCGTACGGCAGCAGGAACTGGAACGTATGTGAAACTTTCACACCATCTTCATCAAATTTCTGCCTCTGAAATTTGCAACTCTCGTTCAGAATCAATAGAACACCCATCGCCATCATCTTCATGATCAAGTGTGATTACTCCTTCAGCCCCCACAAGAAGTATTTCACGCCATCAAGAACTCCCTAAATTGCCATTGATGAGATGACCCACACCTTGTTGAAGACCCAAAAGAATTCGTAACCCGGCACCATTGCTGGTCAGTATTGGCACTCCTTAATCACATGAGAGGCCTACCTTCTTCAGCAGTGCGCAGATGCCCAAGTCCAAAACCACAACCTTCCTGCCGTGAAGTACAACAACAGCATCCTCATCAGGAGACCCGCCATCCGCCCAAGCTTGGTCCACTTCTCAATAATTTGGCCAGGGTGATCCTTCCCCCCGATCATCTTAATCGAAAACATAACACTGACAAGCCACAGCATGCAGTGTGATATTCGTTGCCAAAGGGGTGGGGTTTGTGAGGGCAAAACACCCACCCACTTGGTTGGAAATTCCATTCCGACGATTCTGATTCCCAGGACTCGAAATCAGAATTCCAATTCCTAAATTCCATATTCTGGGAAATTCCGTCAGAATGTTTTGGAATTCTCCAACCATTTGAGAAGTCGGTAAATCAGAATTTCTGGAATTCCATAACATTGCCATGTAGGAACTGATACTTGTAAAGGAAATTGGGCTCTCTGGTTGATACTGTCTCATCCCCACTCCTGTCCCTCAAATAGAACCCGGCCAGGAGCGAAATGGCAGGGGTTGGACTACCAAGGAGTTCTATCAGAGGATTGTGAGTTGTTGCAGCTGCATCACCACTGTTTTATTCATCTGCGCCCACGGTGCCATGGTAGAATTGCTAAACAAGGAAATGGTGAAAGGTGACTAGAGGGGAGCAATGGATGAAAGCATCCATTGCTCTCCTCAGGATGCCATGGCGCCAGTGATAATATGATGGATGCAGTCATTTTATTTTTTGTGTATTGTCCTCTCTTCTCTTGTATGTGTGTCTCACTGGGACCAAAAAATCTTCTCTCGACGATTTTCATGTGACAAAAAGTCTTTCTCTAATATTTATTCCTACTTACAGTCAAAACATCTCCTGCTAAAAACTTCAGCTGCGGGAATCAGACAAGAAAAGATCATTTGAGATCACTCAAACCTATTTACTTCGATACCCCGCTCCGTCCACCTTCTCCCTCCCCAGCACAGTGGAAAGATTATGGAACCATACAACATTATAGACACACCGGCTCTGCCATTGCATACCAGTTTATCAAAATGTTCCTGGTAGCCAAGGTCGCAACCCAGCTTGACAGAATAGGCTACGTGAGCAGCTTCGCCACAGATCGTAATCATAGTCTTCCAGTTGGAGATCGGCAACCGCCCCCATATCCCTTTTTTTCGTGCAACGCCGATAACAACGATACCGAACTTGATCCGATGACTGACCGTCCGCCTTCGCCCATGGAAACAGTACACCACAAATTCCTACCCGGAGGCTATCCCGAAGTTAGCAGCAACAAGGTAAAACGAGCGCATGAGATCATCCATAAGCGCCTTCAACAGCGGCTGCTGGAAGAAGAGGATGATACAAAACACCGTGATCCACGGCATCAGCAGCAGCAGGTGCAGCAACGGCAGATGCAAGCCCAACAGCGCTACCCAGACGAACAACATCAGCCGCGGCCCTGCTATCTCACTATGATTGAATCCAAATACAGCGGAGAAGATGACACTGCCCCATTCGATGAACATACCCTCAATCAACCTCTCATCGAATTTGGTATCGAATTAGGCATGGGTGAGATTAATTTGGAAGACACATTTGGATTCGACAAAAACACCAAGAGTGATGATGACTTATTCGAGAAGATTTATGATGGAAACGAGGATGAAGAGGGTACACTCCAATATTCTTCGGTTGAATTGAATCCATACCCACCTAAAGATTGCGATCGCCAATGGATCAATGACGACGACCTCAATCACTCCCAAGGAAAGAAAAATGCGCAGCAGGGAGTAGATTCTATCTTCCGATCTCATCGGACCACAGATGTAACAAAAGCAAACAATATGCAGCTCGTCTCCCCAACTGTAGCAATGGATCGTCGGTTGTTGTCAAGGCCCAGAGCACAAGCCCAGCAATCTGCAGTTGTCTCAATGAACTCTTTTCCTACACCTGATCCTTCTGTCAGACGTGCCAATACGGGTGAAACTCTTGGTCGTTTAAGCAGGGCCACATCGACGCCTCGATCGAGCTATCGTAGCAAGAGTCGTAGCAATCGAAGTCCCAGGACTGCCGATTCCCTGCAACGTACCCACACTGGCACATCTCTTGGGCGGAATCGTTTCGATCTCGCGACTTCGCCGACTTCTCCTACACGTAACCGTACTACGAGTCGAAGTCATCGAAGTTTCAGCCGCGGCACTTCTTGTCGTCGTAGATCCAGATCTCGATCCACATCCATTGCACCACCAAAGGATGATTACCATGCGAACTTGTTCCTAGGAGCTGCGCTCATTCGAGACCAGCTTCTGCGCAGTATGGCATCGGCAGATGAAGCCATGGATGAAGCTGAAAGGGAGTTTATGGAGGAGATGATTGAAATGGGTGGTAGGCATGAGGGACCGGCTGGTGGTGGATCTCCGAACAGCCGCAATCAGTCCTCTCCCTCTCGAAATAGCTACGCACGATCTACAGCAGACTCATCTGTGTTTGAAACGGAAAGCCGTCGTCTAGATAATATTATGGGAATTTTTGCGAGTTCCACCACCAGCAGAATTGCTCAATGCGCATTGAGCGGAACATCTTTGGACATAGAAAATAATCTGCATGCACATCCTGAAGTCGACGATCATGTGACTGCTGATGCTACTCGTTTACAATTGCAGAGTTCATCTCTGAATCTCATCAAAGCAACTACGTCACAGATAAAGCCTCAACCTCAAGACGTGGAAAAATCTCTAGTGACAAATAAAACCCACAGCACAAATGATGCGCAATACTTTCAAGGAGATGCACTTGGCGCTGTGAACTCACCATTGGAGGCTATGTCGAATTCAGCCAAATTCAATCTGATTGATGAAGCACTCGCCCACGCCAAAAAGGCTGGTCCTTTCTGGCGATCACTCGTTGGAAACCACGTTCGTTTCCCTTCCAAATGGGATGGCCTCCTCCCGCCTACATCGCCTGAAATTCACAGCTATAATCATAAGTGGAGCAAGTGGTTCTATGTGGCCCGCCATAGAGTCAAGGGCGACAAACGCCTCAACAGCGCGGAGTTTGGTGTTCCGACTCGACGTTCTGGGGGTCGAATTCTGATGAGAATGATGATACGTGGGATGCAATCGCAGCAGGTTTGTCGAGAGATCGCGATTGGCTGCTTCCATCCTAATTCGAAGGGGATTAGGAAGGGAGGTCCATCGCTTGAAGACGAGGATGTAAGAGAAATTTGGATGGCAGTTCGTTGGCTGATGAGCATGGACGACGCCGAGCCAAGACTGGAATTGAGAACCGATGTACTGAATCATGAAAGCGTGGTTGATAAATTTTTGATGCAGAAGAAACAATCGCTCGATTCTGCGACGATGGGATCAACTTTAGGACCTCGAAAAGCGGTTAACAATGGAAATGTCCGTGCGGTGAGTACAGCAAATTGCCTGGCTTTAACTATCCCACACTTTACTTGAGTAGCTGAATCTTTTCTCGCGCATCCTCGAACCCAGATTTTTGGCGATCAGCCACCAATATCAACGGTGGATCTCCATGAAGACGAATTTGCAGAGATATTAACGGCCAATCTTGAGAAGAAGCTTGCTGTTCTACCAGCATTGATGCTACTCAAGCTGTTTTTGCTTACCAAGTAGGTGTGTCGGTTCTGCAATTTGTTGTGTATAACGATTGGGAGTAATTAGTAGTTTAACAAAGCAGGATCATATTGAAAATGTAATGTATTAATTTGGGGGTAGATGGGTGGACTGTGCAGGAGTCTAAAGTTAATTCCAATTTTACTGACTGACTCCTTTTTAATCCCACAAACACAGCAGCATCTCAGATGTGCAATATCTGCCTCTGTGGAAGTATTATTCTATTTCTCTCCCTCGTCATTGCTCAAGGAGTAATACATCATTGTGCTTCGGCATGCCGCCTCGGACATGATACATGGCAATAATTGCTGAGTTCTTAGCATATCTCTTGACTCAGGAAGAGGAGGTAGCGCTTTCGTTGGTATTAATTCCTACATAACCTTACTTACGATTTCGTATCGATCAGTTCCCCCCCCCCCCCCGCCCCCCCCCCCCCCCGGCCATCCCAACACGAGAACTGCGGCTGTCACAGCGCATGATAACTCGCGAAACAGGGACAATAACAACAGCGGAGGGAAGCAAGGACACGATGATAATCAATCGGCGCATGTGCTGCAGGAACCAGTAGTAATGCAGCAGCACGAAGACGGCGATCACGAAGAAGACGGTTTACCCCAACCAGTTTCGGAGGACGAAAGCAGAAGCCACGAAAATCAAAGACGAGTAACATCAGATCCATCCGTTAATCTTCTTCTCAGTGGCGATTTTTTAAGTAGTAATGATGCAAGTCAGAATAATGGGGAGTTTCAAGAAATCAATACTGATGATTCATCTGTAAGCGATGAAAGCGGCAGCAACCCTGAATTTAGTGTGCTCGGAGTGCTCGGAGAAATGTTTGGGAGCTATCATGCTCAACACTCATCAATGGACGAGTCATCGGATTCTGATGGCGAAAGCAGAAGGAGTGTGAATAGAGGCAGCAGTTTTGACGATAAACTTGATACTCCACAACCCGCCAAGAACCACCCTTACCTACCCACGGCTCAGCCTCTATTTCCAGAAGAGTGGATTGCCGCAGAAAATCTAAGGCATCGGTTGGATGGATGCGACGAAAGTGGTGATTTAATTGAGGACAATGCAGCCAATCTAGATCTAACACCATTGGCAATATTCGAAATGGACGATATTGTTCTCTTTCCCGGAGCAACACTTCCTCTGAGATTGAGTGATCGAAATTGGATCGCTTATCTAGGAGCACTCATTGATGACGCTCGAGGATTACACGGTTCTCATCAAGGTACAGGAGGGCAAATGGGAGAGGTGCGAATGGTAATCTTGCCGCACGTCACTACTGGGACTCGTCGCACCGGTAGACATCGTCCAAGTGAGGGTCGAGGAACCATGGGTCGATGGCGAGTTGATTTGATTCGTCGGGGTGTAACTGCATTGAGGAGGAGGCGCACATCTGAGCGTAATGAAATGCTTCTTGATAATAATCTTAGTCAAGCTGAAACTTATGATAGGAGGGTTATATCAGAGCCCGCGGGAGTAGATATTGGAGAAAGCAGCCAGCAATTATCAGATGAAGAAAGCGAGAATGATATGTTCCGTCCCAGAGTAAGGCCGGCTCTCGATAATGATCCACTGATAGGGAGGATAGGGACCATGGCAACTGTTACCTTTACCCACGAAGAAGCGATCCATAGTAGAGTGACGCCACAGGATCATCGTTCACCGAGGAGAGAGGAGCTGGTTCTAACAGTTCTTGGTACTCAAAGATGCAGGCTTATCCGTCCCGCCAAAGATGAAACAAATAATAATATACCGGTGTACTTTATTGAGGCGATAAATGATGGTAGCGCAACTCTGCCTCCTTCATGGCTATTGCAACCGCCTGGCAGCGCTAAAATCTCAACTATAAAACCATCTGTAGATGCGCACAGCGTTGAATTCGAAGAGCAAGGCGACCGTTCGATACGCAATTTGGCATTCCGTTCGTCGACACCTGCCATTGCCTATCGCGCAATATGGCCGTGGAAGTTAGGCCAGAAAATATGCAATCTCATCCAAGAAGACCAGTTCAAAGGTCTTCGTGTCATTCTCCCTTTTGCTTCCGGATTGCGCTTAGACAGAAATGATGACGTGATAGACACATCTGCTAATGAAACATCAACAGCATCATCAATTCAAGTTTTAGATCCATCTGCTTTCTCAAATTGGGTCTCTTCTAACATGCCTTTATCTCAAGACGATCGCCTAGATTTATTAGAGATGACGTGTACTGTGCAGCAGCTCAGATTTATTATTCAGAAACTGGAGGATAAGCGACAAGAATCGATCTTACGTTGCAAGCACTGTGGGGCGACAATATCTCAAATGCGACATATTTTTTCAGTTGGAGGATCAGCAGGGATCAGCGGGCACTACGTCAATGAGCACGGTGTTGTTCATCAGACCATCACACTTAGAAAGATTGATGGTAACGTTTTGTTGGTTGGTCTCCCAGAGACAAGGGATTCATGGTTTCCTGGATATAGTTGGCAGATTGCCTTCTGTTCAATATGTTCAGAACACTTGGGATGGAAGTTTCAAAGGGAAGACGGGAAAGAAGACGACGAGCTTCCAGATAGGCCAGGCTCATTTTGGGGATTGAGTAGTATAACGACAGATGAGTATGTGCGACCAAGAAGAGTGTCGTTCAGCACGCGGCGTGCCCTGATGTAGAAGATCGGAAAGGATGCATGAGGAGCGCGACTCAGTTTTCATTAAAGTGCCTCATTTCTCGCGCTCCACCAAATAGGGTCCCGTATTCACCGGCCAGTTCGTATCTCGCCTTGATACGCATAGCCACGACGTTATGTTTGCACAACATCTCTTTGCCACCAAGAAATGTCTTCAACTTCACATGCGCACTTGTAGGATTCCCTCGATTTGGTCTTATGAACTTGGGATGTTGTGATTATTAAGTAGCGGAAACATATAAAGATGCAGGTGCTCTAATAATATTACGAAAAACAGTACCAACACTCCCGCAAATCAGATAATGCACTGCGACAAATACTGCTACCAATGTTACATCAAGTAAATGAGTAGGTGCAACCAATGCCACGTAGTCGAGTAGCAGGTGATCTCCCCAACTTTTTTAGTCCCTCCAATGTGTTATTACGTCGACAAAAACTCAGGGAATATTTTTCTCAATTATCGCTCGTATCTTTTCTTTCTGCGGGCTAGCTTTCAGAATAAGCTCGAAAACAGGACTGCCAATATCTGACGGTCTCGTGTCGTGATTCGTCCCACCCTGATCGCCAGTGCCGGGATAAAGGAAAGAAGATACGGCGAGCTCTGCAGCTGCAGCGACACAAGGAGGCGACGCAGCGTTACCTATCTGGCGATAGAATTGAGAGACGAAACGTCTCTGCGAGCAGTCCCCAATCCGGAAACCTTCCGGAAATCCCTGGAGCCGGCAACTTGGTGGCAATCATTAAGGACATCCTAGTGTGAGGGTTAGGCATAGCCTCGATAGTCAAAATGACTTACCATTCTCTTGGAGTGAAAAATCGAGGAAGTGTTGGATCCTTTGATTCTGTTACAACACTGGCGGTCTCTCGCACTATGTCTCGCCCTCCTTTATTTTTACGCGCAGTTGCTATCTTTAGCTGTTCCCTTTGCCTCACGAGGTAAAGACTATCGAGCGGTACTATAAACTGGGAATGAAGCAGAAAGCTCTGACGATATGAACTAACCAAAGTCTGGCAACACGGGTCCGCGTCAGTTAATAACTGACCTGATCCGTCAGCGTGGAACTGAATGTAGCCCTGTTTGCACAACTTTTCCCACTGTGAAGTGGTAAGAAAGCACTGTGAGTGGTCTCGGCACACGGATTCATGAGTTTCTAGGACATCGCCGAGACAAGAAGGAGGAAGCGAATGTGATTCATCAAGGGGCGACAGAGATTGGTTAGCGTTATGGTCTCTGCCGTATTTTTCTGTAATAGCGACAGGTATGATGTCATTTCCGTATATTTGGTACTTCTTTCTCAGACCAACCTCCAGTTGCTTGAACCTGATGAGACTTTCAGAACTTTCATTGTGCAACAAATCCAACCGTATACCTACAAAGTAAATGCGTTCTCTTCTTTGTGGCAAAAACCAAGACGTATCAACCATCGTGTGGCTAACACTGTATCCAGAATCTTCCAACAAATGTAATATCCTCTCTAAATGTCTTCCGTTGTCAACCTTCATCAGACCTTTCACGTTCTCAAATACAAAAAGTTTTGGAAGGGAAGTCCTTAGTATTCTTAGAAGGTGAAAGAAGAGTGCACCCTTTTTTGGTGTACTAAGTCCTCCTTGCCGTCTCTGATGTTTGGATTGATTCCCTTGAGCACGTGTTGGGCGCTGCCTCCATCGCTTTTGTTATTGGTTGCAAAGCTGGCCAACGTCGAGAAACTCTGGCAGGGGAACCCGCCACATAAGACATCAACAGTATCAGGATATATCTCTAATCGAATGATGTCATTGACGAAGAATTCGCTCCCAGCATTGCATCGTAATCCATCATGGTTGAAGTTACGTCGATAGTTTTCCCTTGCATACGGATCAATCTCACAACTGCCGATACAGATACCCCCCAATATTTCCATTCCAATACGGAATCCCCCGATGCCTGCGAATAGATCTACGAATGTGAAACATTTGCTCTTTGCCTTGCGATTTTCATCAATTGCAAGGGATGGCCTGGGAAACGAATCCACTTCTTTGCTCAACGACACTATCTGATTTCCGTCACAATTGTGAACGATTGTTACTCCATTCGACGTGATCCAATTTTCAATCGCGATCCTCTTTTGACAGCGTTCTGCGTCTGACGCACATGACATCGGTGTCTCGAATAAAACGCGTAGTATGAATGCGGTTGCGTCATCTGTCAGGGGTACTATTAGACTTTTGGCGTCGACGTGTCTCTTTCCTGTAACCTCCCGTAAGGACGACGATGGAAGCGACGTCGGGGCTGACGAAAATGGAAGTGCTGATGCAGATGACGATGGAAATTTTCGTTGCAGAAACAAAAGCTCCTCCTCAGACGGAAGGCACCCATAATGTTGATCATCGGGAGGCACATCTCTCCTCGCCCACGGCCGCACCAAGACCGACTCGCAGATCCATTGCCATACTCGCAATTGTTTCAGTATGTCATTCGCCTTGCGATTCGTGGTGGGGATGAGGAGACTCACTGAGCGGCAGCAAGCAGTGCTGGAATTCAGTTGGTCGAGATAGCGTTGGAAGGTAGCCATTGCTGGGTGGGGCGGAGGCCCATGACGGTGATTTGGGATATCGAGAACCCGCACGCGAGTGCTCATCCCCCGCGCCGCGGCGCGTTTAGCAGGTTCCCTCGCGGAGGACGGAGGAAATCAGAAATAATTGTCCCGAACTGTAAGTAGACAATCGTTCAATACTTACGATAAGGCTTGTTGTACGTTGTCGTACGGTATTCGTACGATAGATACGACTCTCCTATCTCTACGCGCTCATTTTTCACCACGGAAACCAACGTCGACGAACGACGAAGAGAGATAATCGACCAATCCAAGTCGACCATCGATGCATTGTCGACCTCTAGCGACTGCGTGACAGTTCTGATCAGCGATTGAAACAATACATCGAAAATAACGGTTACAATGACGGACTACGGGACCGAACTCCTGAAGAGACAGCTTGTTGGTAAGCGAGTGCAAGGCCGCTGTCACCCATATTGCAGATTTAACGGGATGCTTAAATTTTCTCACAACTGCTCACCCCCTCGCCCCTCACCCATCTCTCATCTTTTGGCGATACAAATTGGCGGTAATAAACAGAGCTGGCTAAGAACCCAATCGATCTCGTGTCCGTGGGGCTAACCGACGAAAGCAACGTCTACGATTGGGAAATCCTCATCATGGGCCCCGATGGCACTCTCTACGAGGGCGGCTTCTTCAAGGCCCGACTCGTCTTCCCCAAAGACTTTCCCAATAAGCCTCCCACGATGACCTTCCAGTCTGAAATGTGGCATCCGAATATCTACGAAAACGGGGAGGTTTGCATCTCCATCCTTCACGATCCGGGGGAGGACCCACACAACCAACTCGAGACGGCCGAGGAGAGGTGGCGGCCCATCCTCGGAGTCGAGCAGATCCTAATCTCTGTCATTTCTATGTTGTCGGATCCCAACGATGAGAGTCCTGCGAATTTGGACGCTGCCATACAATGGCGAAACGATCGGGCGGGCTTCAAAAAGAAAGTTCGCCAGTGCGTGAGGAGGAGTCAGGAGGATTGCTGATGCGATGAGCATTTTTGGATTATGCAGGTCTCTTTCTCTTGACTCAACGCTTCTTTTCTTGGCAATCAGTTGGCTTAGTGTTATCGTCATTGGGTCGTGATACCCTGAAACGATGCTGCCTGGGGAAGCTCAACTGGTGGGATGAGTACCATAAGCTTTCTCTGGAGACTGACATTTGTTTTGTCTTTTCTCCAGATATTTTATTTCCAGCACCCATGATCGATGGATGTAGTATTACTCACAATGGCGTTAACTAATGATATGATCTATTATGACACTAACAGGATCATTATTTGGAATTTCTCTCATGTGAGTCTTTTACCATATGTATTGTTCTGATAAGATCACAAAACCAATAACAGAAACTTACACTGGATTTAACCAGATGCATTCTACTCCTCCTGCAACCGAGTAGTATTGTATTATGCAAGATAGATTTCTTCTACAATTGCAGTCTATGAGCACACATATCTCTTTTGCGCAGAAGCCAAAAAGATCAATTCACCTTGATTGTACAGAGATGGTTTTGCAGTTGTATTATTGTTACTTTAGCTCCTATCTCTCCCACTGTGACTTATTGCATATATATATGCTCACCATGGATGAGCATCATGAAATTTTAATTGCATACATATGTTATGTCTCTAGAAAACGTATGTATGGTGGAACTTTTTGGATTTCACTTTGTTAGGGCCTTGAGCCTTGATAGGAGTAGATAATGCTCAATGTTGATGAATAAATAGATCTCATGCTCATGTTGTATTAGTATTGGTATTGGGGACATAAAATTGATGTTTCTTCACAAATTTTGGCTGCTTTGCTAGCCAAAGAAGATAAAGTCAACTATTAGCGCAGCTCTTCCTCAACAACTCTATCAACAACTCATCCTCTACCTAGGCTTGCTTCTTTGATGTTCTGACAAAAGTATAGCTTTGCTAGTAGATGAGAGAATAGTATATACAATAATTGCTAGCTTAAATCTAGTTCTAGTTTTGTGTTGTGTTGCTTTCTTTATGCTGGCAACAATAATAATCATAATGGTGTCTGACTAGGATACGAGGCAAGCACTCACATGCTGGTGGCATTCAGTGGTTTCACATGAGGCCAATGACAGCTCGTCATCTTACGACGCTAGTTTCATTGATGTTCTGAATCCAAAAGTATGGCTTTGCCAATAGACAAGAGATAATTACAATAACTGCCAGTTAAAATCTAGTTCTACCTAGTTGTGTGTTGTTGTTGTTGTGTTGCTTTCTTTAGGCTGGCAACGGCAACAATAATAATAATAATGGTGTCCACCGGGGATACGATGCAAACACAGACACTCACCTGATGGAAGCATTCAGTGGTTTCAAATGAGGCAACTGATGTGCTCCATCAGGCACTGAGCAGTGTGCATCATGCTGTATTGCTCTGGCAGTACGGTCATCAAAATTGCTGTCGGAACTCATTTTTTACATTTACATTGTCGATAACATTAATGATATAGTTGTACCTAGTTTAATTTATAACTCTAAAAGTTGGGGGGTTTAACCATTTTACACTGTTATTTTCATACCTCTTTGGTAAAATCAGCCACATGCAAAGCTTGGGATTTACAGAAAAATAGCTATAAACAAGTAGCACTAGTAGGAACGTTTTCTCGGTTGTTACTACCCGGACTCAGACTTGTAGTGTTAGTGGCATTGTGCTTTGTGGGAAATGGACAGTGGAGGTTTGCAGTTGCAGTCATGGGTGGTGTGTGCAAGAGGCATCCTGGAAAAAATAAGATGCCTACTCTCAGCAACTGCTGCATCAAGAATGAGGAAATAATGCTGGGTGTGTGTGTGAGGTCTTATTGTCACAAGTGAGACACTCAAGAACTGGGAGATTGCTTCCCCAGATCTCTTGCTACTGTTACCTCATCATGCGGCATGGTGAGATTTTCTGGGCACTGTGTGCATGGTCGTCACACTCACCATGATAAGCTTTGGTTCGGCATTGGCCTTTCAGCACTACCATATCTCTTCTACAGTAAGGCCCGTCCCGTCAAGAAGTTTTTGAGGTATGATTTGTGGTACGATTTATCGTACCTCAGATCGTACCTCAAATTGTGCAAAAACCTCCTCAAAAACGAGGTACAATTTCAGAGGTTTTCGACACGTTTTTGAGGTACGATTTTGTGGTACGATTTGAGGATTTGAGGTAGTATAAAGCAGCTGAATCAAGGAGGCCAACCACGGATGACAAGGTTTGTGCCATTGGCATTTCCATGACTAATGAGGATATAAGGGATCGCACGAAAGCGATAATTACGTGATTATAGATATTTATTGAGATAATAAATATTTGATAACAAGTTGGATAAGTTGGATAAATTATCATGCCAAATTTGTGGACAAAGAGGTGGTAGTCACACTTCCAGAGCAATGGGAGGACCCAGAAACAGCTCGCAAGGTTGATGATAAGTTAGGAGGAGGAATTTTTGAGGAACACGCACAATTTGATCCTAACAATGATAGTAGAATCGAGTTGCCATGGCAAGTTAAAGAGGTGCAGGCAATTTTCAAGCTGGTAGCTAAAAAATACCAAGCAATGATGGAGAAACACATGATGGGGACAGGTGGAGGGGATGGTGATGAAGCAAATTTCTCCAACTGGTGGGAGCGTGATGACACTCGCACTGCAACATACATTAATGGGCAGAACAGCAATTTGTATCTGTCACTCGTTTACATGTGGGATGAAATGTACCAGTTTGTATTTGTTGAGAAGAAGGATCCACTACCATCATATATGGGTATTGGCGACATCTACGATGGAGAGAGAGACAATAGCAATGGCGACGAGGAAGAACTTCAAACACCACCACCAAGATGGTCTTCTGGATTTGGTAAGAGTGGTGCTGGTAATTTAGCTGACTTGATGACCACAATGCGAGATATGGCGGCTGCAAGGAACTCGTCTAATGAGACCCAGAAAGAGATCTTGATGCTGCTTAGACTAAAAATGATTGTGAAGTTCACGAGCGATCTGAACTGGACCACAGAGGTGCAATAATGAACGGCATCGAACAGACTCAACGGGTGATTAAGAATTTTGAATTAGACGTAGAAAAACAAAAAGGAAAGAAGCATAAGCTTGAGAATGTTTGTGCGAACAACGATAAGATTCAAAAGCTAGACAGTGAAATCAAATCCACCAGGTACATGATCAAGATTTCGAGAGCGGAGTTGAGACGTCAGATGGAAGAGATGGGAAGTGCATTGAAAGGTGTAGATGATTCATCTGATGAAGAACATAGTGATTGACCACGATGATCATAAATATTATATTACATTTTACATATTAGCGTTACTCATCAGCATACACACGATTATTTGAGCGATACCAATTTGTATGTGGGCGAATTAGTCCACGTCTTGATACTTCATCTCGGACGTTGTCTCTCCATCGTCTCCCCACAACTTCACTGTATGCTTTGTCAACTTTTGGACGTCCTCCTCTCATTGGATTGAAATCATCATTGCACCAAATATCTTGTTCTCCTCCATGCACTCCTCTGTCATATACTCCGTCCTCATGTCACTCAAGATGTGTCGCTAAACATCGTCGATAATCAAAATCAAACACATCTCTATCAAGCGCAGGTGATTCCGACACACTGGCATTCCCCTCACGGAAATCAACAATAAAAATATGAAGATGCATACACGCCGGAAATCAACAATAAAATTATGAAGATGCATACACGCATCAATAACTTTGCAATTCAAATCCAAGGCAAATTGCAATGGCCTCCAAAGAATGCCCCAGCAAAGATCAATTTTACGTTGCCGCCGAAGCAATGAAGGGACTGAAAAAGATGAAACGTGCTATATGATATCATCACTAATTGGTGATGCTCCGATTCATGCTTATCAGTGTGGAAGAAAACGACATCGATTTTTTCTTGAAACGAACTATATTACCTATTTTTCAGGTATGGTCTGTCCGGTTGGAGATTTGGCTCCCACCAAAACACATTATGCCTGGTTTTAGATTTATCAGTCTTATCTGAAAATTAACACAGCCCGTAATCCAAGCAAAAAACTGAAAAAATACACGAAGAATTTTGGGACAGAGGAGTAAATATTATCTAAAATGAATACATATTGATTCCCAAATATGTATGAAGTCCCAAAGGATTACTATCCAGGTAATAATAAAAGACTTATTTATCTAAAAAGACAATTGAGGATTTAGCGGGAAGGCTTTGACGGACGAAAAATTGGCTCATTTTTTTTAGGGTGAATTTTTAATGTAGCCCATCATTCGCTTCCTTTTTGTCTGAATTTTCTTGCTGTTAGAATGGATTCTGTCAGAAAATGCTG